>PVJO010027302.1:0-19855 GCA_004026905.1 Hystrix cristata | reverse complement strand
CTACTCTAATAAATGACCATAGTTAGTGTCGCTTTAAGGATCCCCTTTTAAAAGTATCAACTTCCTGGCTGTGGATGTAGTTCAGTCTAGCATATATGAAACCTCATATTTGAACCCTAGTACTGTAAAAATAATAAAATAAAATAAAGAATACCAACTTCCTCTTGAATCAAGGGGCCCTGCAGTCATGAACTGATTCAGTTATGGAACTGGATGATGGACCATAACTCTCCATTGCCAGACCTACAGATTTCTGTTATACAGATTAATTCAAATCGGTGTACTGCCAATCATTTTTTATCTAAGGCACTACAAGTTTATATGTCACCGTCGAAGATCCTTGCAGATCAAATTGTTCAGATTATCACTTAAGGCTCACTGTCTATTGCAGTAACCACTCTCATATTTTTTTTTATACATCACCAAATGATGTTACTTGGCCAGTGCTACTCCAGGATCTCTTAATTCCCATTGAAATTAGGAAAAAATATTTCAATAGCACCTACTTCTATTTTCATTTCTGGCCTACAGAAGACAGACACTAGGGTCTTCTAAAAATTCCTGGTAATTTCTTCATCAGTAGATAAGTGGGTGACACCTAATAAAGCAATTTTGACTTTCCTATATCATCAACAGTTAGCTTTCTTCCTCTCCATTTTAACAAGGAATTTCTGCCATCTCAGCCTCAGTTCAGGCCAACCAAGGCTGAGTTTTACCGATTAATTGCACAATCAGAGCCATCGCGAATGACTCAAACCTGCATAGTGAATTCAGAATTTAAGTGCAGTCATGTAAATATTAGACCTGATCTTAAATTAATTTTCCTCCTTAACTCTCTTTATTATCCTCAGAGTACATTTCCACACATATCCCCCAAGGATGCATGGTATAAATTTATACAGTCTTGCAACTATATTGGCATATAAGGCTTTTCCTTCTGGCTTTGTAATAGACCTCTTGAAATATGGTAGGATCTGACTTTAGTTATAGGTTTGTAGGAATAAGGAGACAACAGGTAAAGAATAAGGAATTCTTTGCAAATTAGTGCCTTTATTCTCATGTGAAATTCTTAGGTGTGGCTAGAGTTCAATTTATATTGTACTTTAGCAATTCATAGGATCTGACCCAGAAAATCCTGTGTGGCTAAATCTGCCGAGCAGCTACAAGAGATATATCTACATGGGAAAAGTCATAGTTCTCTGACTGTACCATTGGCCAAGGACTTAAACCCCTAAAACTTGTCCTTTTCTTTCTTAAAGATTTCTTCACTTTCCACGTAACCATTCTATTCCCCATATTCTCCAAAACAGCTGTTCAAAGCAGTGACTTGATGAATGGAAGCTCTCTAGTAGCTCTTTTATTCAAAGTGATGATAAAGGCAGTTTCACATTGAATTCCATGGATATTTGTTGGATTATTACCATTCCAAACTCCAGTGCTAACAGCTGAATATCTCCATTCCCAGCTAGCATAGATAACTTGTGGACTCAATGCTTATGTCCTGCAACCTTTACATGTTGAATTCCTAACCTTTGGTGTGATGGAATTTGGAGATGAGAACTTCGGGAGGTAATTAGGTTTAGATAAGGTCAAAAGAGAGATGCTCCGTGATGGGATTAGTGACCTGAGAAGAGGAAGAGACACTGCGATCTCCCCCTACCATGTGAGAACAAAAGGCTGCCGCCACAAGCTGGAAAGAGGGAGGACCCTCCATACATCATTAAATTGCTGCACTTTGGTTTTGGATTTCCCACCCTTGAGGAAATAAACTTCTGTTGTTTAACCCCTCAGCCTATGATATTTTGTTTATGGCAGCCTGATCAGACTAATTATAATCATCGGAACTAGATTTCTACTTCCTAAAAGGGCCTATTTTTGCAAGTACTTCTGTTGCAAATTTCTACATGGGCCAAAATTATCAGTTGCAGACAATAAAATCTATTAATTTCATTAATTTTACCATGGTGAGTAGTAGAGCAAGTAGTAGAGCAAGTTTCCAGGAGGATCATGAGCCAAGTTTGCTTACTCCCCAATCAGGAGCATGTAGTGTAGAGAAACTCAAACAACCACGGAACTTTCTAATGGAAACTTTCCTGGTGCTGCTGCTTGCTGGACATGCGTGATATTACTGACATTAAGGTAGGATAGAAGAAATAAAAAGAGGTAGAAAGGAGACAAGGAAAGTCATGGTTTTGAAATTGTGCTTTTAAGAAAAACTGCAGCTTCAGGACACAAAGTTGCCCAAGTGTACAATAGGTTTTTCCCTCCTCAGAAACTCACTCCCCTCAAATTCTTTGGGGTGTGAAAGATCCAATAATCTTGTAAATTGGTCCTATGTTTTTCCTCCCATAGAATTCCATCCTCAAGGAAGCCCCACTGTTAAGTGGGCAGCATATCTCCAAACTTCACACACATGCAAGTGGTTTGCATTCTGAAATAGCCCACAAAGACATGTAACCTGACAGACAGGAGGACGCCACAGTCTAGATAACCCATCTTGAGGACACTCACAAGACCACATAAAAACCCCACCCTAGACCATAGCGCGTCTCTGTCTTGAGAGCCTGCACTTTGTTCTGAGTGTGTACTTTAAAAATTTTGCCTAATAAGCCTTGCATACCGCTCACTGACATGTCCTGAAGTTATTTTCTGTGGCAGATGTCAGCAGACCTACAACTTATTCCACGGGTGGGTGAGTTGAGGTTCATAGCTCCTCTTTGGGGGGGTCTCACTGGACCCCGTCTGGTGATAACATGGAAGCAGAAGTATAGCCACGGTTGCCCCAGAAGATCTATATACAACTTCCTATAAGAAGATCTGATTGCCACAGGTAGCTGTCACCTCTCATTTAATTATGCATCATACGTCTCTAAGAAAGGTCCGTATGTGTACAAGAGGATCTGATTATAAAGGTATTAGTATTTTTGTACATGAAGGCACACAGGAAAAAGGGCCTGAAGTAGGTGGTGAGTGAACCCATATATAGTATATACCACAACTTCCATGAGTCTAATGAGAAATATTTGTGAAAACATCAATACAGAAGTTTCTTGGTCTGCTCTTTTGTTACGTAATTTGAACACTCAAGCAGACCCTCTATTTGGGAATGTAATCCACAGTCTGTTGGGAAACTACCCATCCTTCTGACTCCATTCTATGGGAGACGTGGCACACAAAAATACCACCCTTGTGTTTTAATGAGAGCCCATTATAACTGTATTTGGGACCAGGCTGCCTCACTCCTTGACAAAGTGTAGCCAGCTTCTGCAAGGGCGCTTTAGGAAACACGGCCATAAAGGAGAAAACCAAATTGAAACTCTAGCCCTTTTTCCGTTTTCAAGCATTTCTTACAATTCAGAGTCCAGTGTGAGTACATTTCTCAGTTCTCTCAGCTCCTCTGAACAGTTCAGGTCTTTGTTTTTGCTTTCACAACAAGGAGAAAGTCTTAGTGCAGGTTGACAGGCTGTGGACCACAGTCTCTGTCTGGGGTCCTCCCGGGTTTTGCTTTTCCACTGATACTTCGTTCCCTTTTAATCATTCTAACAATGCAGTATGTTTAGCAGCAAACGCTGTTTTCTGGTAATCTTTCATCTTCTGTGAAAAAGCAATTTATCTTCTTAAATTATAAACTTCAAGGACTTATCCTCCCACATGCAATTTTCTCACATTCTTCTAAGGTCTGATTGTTGAAAAAAGACCTATAATATTTTTATGAAAATATTATAAAATGCTTCTCTGAGAACCTCAGTGTCTCCAACAGGAGCAATGTGGCTGTTGGCTAAGGGCAGGAGCTAATGGGAGACTAGATGTTTCCATATCTGAGACCTCTTTTGGAAGATAGAAAAAGACATATTTTAAAGACAATTTTAAAGACAAATGTCTTTAAAAATCCACTGAAGAACCTTGTTCAGAAAGTGAAGGAAAACTGTGGATTCTATTTTAATTGGGAATCATACTTTTCTGAGAGAAATATTTGGGCAAAAAACAGATTAGGGGGTAAAGATGGTCAGATTCACTTGGTTAAAGAATAGTATATGTATTCTTCTTGGAAGGCAAAGAAATGGTTTTAGGAGGATTTCAGAGCAAATGTTTTTTGAATAGAATAAGACTGAATCTAAATTCAACCTATTCTATTTATTACTCATGTAAGTGTACAAGAATATTATGAGTATTATGTGTAGTAAAGTATAAAAGTATTTCAGTGCCTGGACATATCCAGTAGCTACTACTATTACTGGTGATTTTACTGGCATCTTAATCTTTTTTTTTTTTTATGAGTAGGAAATTTATTGAGAGAAAGAAAGAGAGCTCCTGAGAGACAGGAGGGGACCCGAGTGGGTTGCCAACGAGCTCACTTTTCAGGGGAAATTTTATAGAGCAAAATCCCAAGGCGGGTACAATGTGTGTCAAAATGATGATAAACCAATAATATTACAAGTGTAGTCACTTAGGTAATATTGATCCAATGGGGAAGAAGGTCACATAGCAAATGAACATGGAAAGAATAAAGACATTCCAGGATGGGGTGGATCTGGAGGTCTTGGTCACCTACCTGGTGACCTAGACGTTATCAGATCAGATGAGTGTGATCTTCAGTTCATTGTTTATCCCTCAGCCTTATCTTGAGTCCTGACCTTCAATGGGTGCACCTCCAGCCATAGTTGTAGCATATTCTCCTTTTGTGTATTGACTCCATTGAGGGCCCAGCCCTGTCTGACTGCCTATAATATTTCTACCTTACTTCACTGTCTATAATATTTCCCCCTCTGAAGAAGTACCCCTAACTGCAGTTAGGGGAGAATGGGTGAAGTTTCCATCTAGCTGCTTCAAGCTGAGAAGGGTCGGTGTCAGGGAGACCGCAATCAGTGACCTCTGGAGAGCTCATCTGATGGGACTATAATAGAAGTCATGTTGCAGTTTAGCAGTTATGAACTCCCTTCACAAGTCGATCCAGTGGGTCCCAGTGAAAGGAGGCTGGCATATTTGTAGTTGGTTCCATCTGTATGATCACTTGCAGTTTGGCCTCCTCTAGGTGAGAATAAACAAATTTCCCAAGAAATTAAAGCACGTATGGGCATCTTAAGCTAAGATTACATGGAAATATTCAACTGGAGAGTTTCAGGATAACACTTTCAAGTACATATATCTGATCTCTTAGTTTTTGTTTTTTGACTATTGAAGACTCTGTATATATATATTTTTTTTCTTTCTTTTTTTTATTAATGGGTATTTGTAGTATATAATGTTTACATTTCTTGTGGGGAATCAGTACACATACATGGCACATCTTAATTCCTTTTTTCCATTCCCTTTCCCTTCCTCCCTTCCTTCTCCACTCATCTCTTGATCCCCTTCCATTTTTGGGGGTGGGTACATATTTACAATGTACAATGTTTACACTCCCTGTGTGGAGTTGATACATGTACACAACACATATTAATTCTTTTTTTTACCTCCCCTCCTCTTTTTCTCCCCCTCTCTCCATCTCTTGATTCCCTTCACCTTTGAGAAAGATCTACTTTCCATTGTATTATCTTTTATTTTACTCTTTTTACTTTGGGTATAAGAGAAATCATGCAATATTTAGGCTTGTGTGTCTGATTCAATTCACTTAACGTTATGGTCTCAAGATGAATCCACTTAGCTACAAATGACTTGTTTTTCTTTCTCTGATCTCTTAGTTATGTAAATAAAAACGAATCATATTCATTTAATCCATATGTGGCAGATACTTGTCCACACAATATCTTTTCTGCCATTTTTCTAAGAAAACCCTAAAATGGCCAGCTAAAAAAGTAGCATTTTTGCAATCGAAAGTGGTTACATGACAGTCTGGTCAAGAACTAGAAAGATGAAGTCTGCTGATAATTTCCGGAAGGTTTCCTTGCCTAACAGTAGCGCCTGCTTCCTCCTCGTTACTTCCTTGTTCTTCTTCTACATTGGAAAGTTGAAAGGAAGATGGAGGCAGGATTTCCACTGGAGACCACAAACCGACCACGAGGATGAGAGTCACACACTGAAGCTTTGGGTCAGAGTAAAAGAAGTCAGTTGGGACCAAGACGACACTGTGAAGTAGCAGCTTTGGATCATCTTTACGTGTGTGTGTGTGTGTGTGTGTGTGTGTGTGTGTGTATGTGTTCAATTATAAATTTCATTTTTAAGAGAAGTTTTAGATTCACAGCAATATTAAGTAGGAAGCACAGAGCGTTCCCACGTACTTCCTGTCACCATCTGCACATAGCCTCACGCACTGTGAACCGGAGCGCACCTCTGTTACAATCAGTGACTCTACACAGACACTCCAGTATCAGTATGCAGCCTTTTCAGATCGGCTGCTTTGATTTAGGAACATGCATTTAAATTTCTTCTGTGTCTTTTCATGGTTTGATAGCTCATTTCTTCTTAGGGATGAGTAATATTCCATTATCTGGATGTATCGCAGTTTATTTACTCACTGCAGGACATCTTGGTTGCTTCTAAATTTTGGTAATTATCAATAAAGCTGGTATAAACACTGTGTGTGGGTTTTGGTGTAGGCATATATTTCAATTCATTTAGGTAAATACCAAAGACTATGATTGTTGTGTCATATCATAAGAGCCTATTTAGGTTTGTAAGAAACTGCCAAACTGTCTTCAGAGTGGCTGGGCCATTTTGCATTTCCACAAGCAATGAATGAAAGTTTTTGCTGCTTCATATTCTTAACACCAAAACTGTCATCAATATTTTGGAATTCAGCTATTTTAATAGTGTATAGTGATATAACAGCACAGTGGTTTGCAATTCTCCAATCACATGTGATGTTGGACATCTTTTGTGTGCTTACTTCCACCTGCATACCATCTTTGGTGAGTTATCTGTTCAGGCCATTTTTCAATTTTTAAATTGGGTTCATTTTTTTTTCTTCTTGTTGAGTTTTTAAGAGTTTTGTATATTTTAGATTAGAGTCTTTATCAAATGTATCTTTTGCAAGTAGGCTATCCCAATCTGCTTATCTTCTCATTTTCTTGACATTGTTACTTACAGAGCAGAAATTTTAAATTTTAATGAAATCTAGCTTGTTACTGTTTGCCTTTGGTGTTATTTCTAAAAAAACTCATGACCATACACAGAGTTATCTAGATTTTCTCCTACGTTAGCTCTAAAAGTTTTATATTTTTGTGTTTTGCTGTATAATCCAATTTCAGTTCATTCTTGTGAAAGATGTGAAATTCGTGTCCAGATTTTTTTTTTTTTGGCACATGAATTTCTAGCTCTATCCTCATTTGTTCCTCCATTATATTGGCTTTATTCTTCTGTCAGGGATCATTTGACTAAATGTTGTGAATCACTTTCTGGTCTCTTGATTCAGCTCTGTTGATCTACTTATGAATTATTTTGCTGCTTCTACATTGTCTTCATTATTGCAGCTTTATAGAATGTCTCTAAGTTAGGTAATGTCACTTATCTGACTGACACTCATGGCTACTCTGGGTCTTTTCTCTCTCCATTTAAACTTTAGGATTAATTTGTCAGCATTCATGAACTAAATTGCTCAGATTTTCATTGAAGTTGTCTTGAATCTATGAATAAAGCCAAAAAGAACTGATACCTTGGTGATATTGAGTCTTCTTGTCTATGAATGTGAAATTGCATTCCATCTGTTTAGTTTTACTTTTGTTTTTTCCAGACTTTTGTAGTATTTTGCGTGTGTGTACTATGATCAAAATATATAGTTAATGTTTAAATTAAGAAAATTTGTTACAGTAGAAGATACACTGCTATTAATCCCCTTTAAAATATTCCCCTCAATTTCTGCACACTTACCTCATCATTTTCGCCCCTGCCAAGTGCCATCCAACTAAAAGGCAGCCTTAAGAAAGCATTATGGTGCTCATTCGCCTTATTCACCAGACTGGCACCATGGAATCCTGGCTTTGCCCAAAGCTGAAATGACTGAAAGGTGAATGTTTTGAACAGATTCAGGGTACTGAGACAGCCACAACAGTGCAACTAGATGCTCACGAAAGAAGCCTTACAGAACTGCTTCAGCAAGTGGTGAGAATAATGTCATAAATGTGTTTGAAATGAGAGAGATGAATAACAACGTGTCTTCTATTTTAATAAATTAAAAAATTTAAACATTCACTATTTTTCAATTGTACACCATAGTTTTTGTGTATAATTTATTAGCTTTATATAACTATTAAAATATCTAAGAATATTATTTTTGTGGATGCTAATGTAAATAGTAATTTTTTTTAAATTTCAAATTTCACTTGTGAATTGCTGGTATATAGGAAAGCAATTGATAATATATTGGCCTTGGATCCTAAAACCTTGCTATAGTGACTTATTAGGTCCAGGAATTTTTTGGTGATTCTTTCACATTTTGTACATAGATGATCATGCTATCTGTGAACAAAGGTGGATGAATTTCATCTTTCCTGATCAGCATACTTTCTATTTCCTTTTCTTGTTGCATTATCTTAAACTGCCAGGGCAATTGTTGAAGTGATGAGAAAGAACATCTTTACCTTGTTCCTATCTTAGCAGGAAAGTTTTAAATTTCTTATCACCAAGTATGACATTAGCTGTTAAAGTTTTGTAGATGTTCTTCAAGTTGAGGAAGTCTCCCCCATTCCTAGTTGCTGAGAGTTTTAATCATGATGAGGTGATTTTTTCAAATGATCTTTTCTATATCTATTGATATAATCATGCAATTTTTCTTCTTTAGCCTGTTGATATTATGTATTAAATAGATTTGAATGAGTGTTGATATTATGTATTAAATAGATTTCATCAGTGTTGAATGAGACTTGCATATCTGGGATAAAATCCATTTGGTCATGATAATGGGTTTTTTTAATACAATGTTGGATTTGATTTGCTAATATTTTGCTGAGGACTTTTGCATCTGTGTTCATGATTTTTGCGTATGTTGAACCATCCCTGTCTCCCTGGGGTACTTGGTCATGATACATGACCTTTTAGATGATTTTCTGCCTTCTGTTTGCCAGTATCTTATCGAGGATTTTTGCATTTGTCTTCATTAAGGAGTTTGGCATGTAGTTCTCTTTTTTGGGTGGGTCTTTTTCTGGTTTTGGAATCAGGGTAATGCTTGCTTCCAGGCATGACTTTGGAAGTATTGCTTCCCTTTACATTTCATTAAATAGTTTGAGGGGTAGTGGTGTTAGATATTCTCTGAAGTTCTTGTAGAATTTAGCAGTGCATCTGCTGGGACCTGGGCTTTTCTTAGTTGGTAGTTTTGTTAAATTACTTTTTCAGTCTTGCTGATGGATATTGGCTTATTCAGGAGTTTAATGTTGGTTCAACTTTGGTAGTTCATATGTATCTAGGAATTTATCCATTTCCTCTGAATTTTCCATTTTACTAGAGCACAGGTTCTCAAAGGAGTTACTGACAATATTCTGGGATTTCAGCAGAATCCATGTGATTTGGGTTTGGATTGTTCCTGTTTCTCTAGGACCTTCAGGTGCATCGTTAGGTTATTTATTTGAGCTTTTTCTGTTTTTCTGATGTCAGAATTCACTGCTATTAACTTCTCTCTTAGGACTGCTTTCATTGCATCCCACAGCTTCTGGTATGGTTTTGTCATTTGATTGGAGGAGCTGTCTAATTTCTTCTTTAATTTCATCTGTGTCCCATTGATTATTCAAGAGGGTATTACTTAATTTCCATGTATATGCATAGTTTATGTTGTTTCTTTTGCCATTGATTTCTAGTTTCACTGTACTCTACTCTGGTAATATGCATGGGATATTTTGATTCTTGTGCACTTCCTTAAGCAAGCTTTATTGGCTAGTGTGTGGTCTATTGTGGAGAAAGTCCTATATGCTACTGAAAAGAATGTATATTCTGTTATTGTTGAATGGAACACTCTGTAGATAAGTATTAAGTCCATTTGTTCAAAGGTTCGACTCTGATATTTCTTTGTAGATTTTTTTGTCTAGTTGATCGGTCCATCTGTGACAGTGGGGTATTAAGTTTCCCCATTACAATTGTATTGGTATTTATCCAATGTTTTCATGTCCATTAGTGTTTGTTTTATAAAGTTGTGTGCACTGGTACTTGGTGCATATATTTTTATAATTGTTAACTTTTCCTGTTGAATTGTTCTCTTAACTAATATGTAGTGACTTTTGACTCTTCTGTTCAATCTTAGTTTGAAATCTATTTTGTGTGAAATTAAGATAGAAACTCCTGTGCTTTTCTGGGTTCCTGTTACATGGGGTATTGTTTTGCATTTTTTGATTTTTAGTCTGTGAGTATATTTTCGAATTAAATGTGTTTCATGTATGGTGCATATTGTTGGGTTTTCTTTCTTGATTCATTCTGCCAATTTGTGTCTTTTGATTGGGGAATTGAGACCATTTATACTGAGAGTTATCACTGAGAGATACTGACTTATTCCAAGTCATTGCACTATTTTCTGTTGCTAATTTCTTCACTTTTCCTGTTTTGCTTAGTTGCTCATCCCACCAAGTGTATTCTTTTTTTTCTTTTTTTAACATATTGACATTGTTGGCTTGATGGTCTCTTTTCAGGATATTCCTGAGAATTTTTTGTAATGCTGATTTGGTAGTCATGAATTTGTTGAGGTGCTCTTTGTCTTAGAAATACCTTATTTCTCCATTAACTTTAAAGGAAAGTTTTGCAGGATACATAAGCTGTGGTTGGAAGTTATCTTTTAGTGCTTGAAACACTTCATTACAAGCCCTCCTGGTCTTTAAAGTTCGTGTAGAAAAATCTGCTGTGATTCTAATGGGTTTACCTTTGTATATGATTTGTTGTTTTTCTCTAACAGTTTTAAAGATTTTGTCCCTGTGATGGACTGGAATTTTGAGTATGTGGCATGGAAAGGTTCTCTTTCAGTCATGGCTATTTGGTGTTCTAAATACTGCAACTATCTTTGTCACTTGTCCTATATTTGGGGAGTTTTCTGCCATTATTTCTGTGAGCAGGGTTTTTATGCCATTTGTGTTATTTTCTGATTTTTCACTTATTCTGATTATTCTTGGTTTTCTTTGCATCATCTAGCAGTTGTTGGATCAATTTTTCATTTTCTCATGTTGTCTTTAAAATGTCTTTGAATAGCTGGTTTTTGAAGGCATCATTGTGTTCTAGTTCTGAAATTGTGTCCTCACATTGGTCTGTCCTGCCACCCATACTTTCAATATGATTTTTAATCTCTTGGTTTCTGGTTGAAACATTTTATGTACTCTAATTCTTTGTTAAACTGGTCATTCACATTTTGTATCATTTTGTCTAGCTTGTCTAGCTTTCTATTAGTGTCTTCTAAGAGCTCCTATATCTTTTTGGTTATTACTTCCATTATATGATTAAGTATATCTTCTCTAATCCCACTGAGTATCTCTTTGAGTGGCTTTCTAACCCCCTCTGCTATGCTTTCAAGTAATTCAGGTGTGTGACTTATACTATTTTGCCACTTGGTGTCCCCTGGATTGGCTTTGGAGGAGTTGGAGGTTTGGGGAGGCATTTTGGTGCCTTTTCTTCCCATGTTTCTATTGTTTTTGTTCTTTCATTTGTTTGTTTTGTACTGAGGTTTGTGGATGCTTATACTGTAAAGGAGTGGTGGCAAACCTATGACACCCATGCTGCAGTGGGCTGTTTGTATCATTGAAGCTCTAAAAGGTTCACCATCACTGGTCTAAAAGACTTTGTTGCTAGTATGGTGATCCCTTTGTTTGTCATTGATGTACTTTGTGGGTGGCTAACTATAATCCTTTGCACTGGCCCCAAAATTCGACCACCTTGTTATTTTGGAAAAGGAGGATGCAGTGTAGTTAGCCCAGCAGCCAAGTTCTCTGAGAATAAAGTGTTGTTAATGTCACAAAGGCAATCTGAGTGTTGGTTTACAAAGAGATAGTGACGAATATGTAACTCTGTTGATACCAGGTGAAAGAACTACAGTAATATTGCCAGAGACAAAATAGATATAAATACACCGTAAGAACTAGTTATGTACCACCCTTATTCCTAGATCAATTATGCTGTAAACATTAAGGTAACCCAAGTATTGACTTACAGTTACTATGTACAAAATGTAACAGCTATATCTCTGTAGAAAATGAAACGGTAGAAAATAATTCAACAGTAATCTTACAGAGTTAACTATCAAAAGATTAACAAAGTTTTATGGTGATACTGTTAAAGATTTAGAGTTTTGGAATCAGAGATGAAAATGGAAAACTTTGAAACCTTAAACTCTATGATATGTGAAAGAGGAGAGAAGTAGTATGAAGGCTCTTATTGGAGAGTAGAAGGATGTCTATAGAATTGTGTACAGGTAGGACAAAAGCTTGCAAGAAATACAAGATAAAAGAAAAAGAGGAAGAATAAAGGAAATCATTATAGAGAGAATAAAAATTAGAGAGAAGTAATTAAGAGAAGAAAATATAGAGAAATAAAAGAAGAAAAAGATATTAGAAGCAAGGCTGAAGGATAAAAGATTACTCAAGCCACAAGAAACTGGTGAAGAAAACAGGAGGAAAGGAAAGAAGAAAAACACAAAAACAAGACCAAAACAAAACAAAAAAAAAACCCTAAAAACAATATTTACACTTATGAAAAAAGAAGAACAAACAATAAAAAGCCCCAAACAAATCAACAACAAAACCCAAAAGCCAAAAAAAAAAAAAAGGAATTTCTCTGTGATTTCAAGGCTGTGGTTATCTTCTGGGGTCTACAGTTTTGAGGCAGTGTCCAGTTCAAGGTGTGACTCTGCTCTCACTGGTCGACAAAGGAGGCAGTCAGAGCCCAGATCCCTGCTGGACAATCCCAACAAACCTGCAGCAAGTTTAAGGTGGGGTGCTGTTTTTGAGACTTTCAAATCCATGGAAATTCAAGCAGAACCTGGGCTCTGGTTGTGGAGGTGGGACCTGAATGGTTTAGTTTATAATACTGTGGGTGTCTCTTGCCAGCCTGACCATCGCTCTCAGACCATGGAAGTCTGCCATTGTTGTCCCTCTCCCAGTCATGGTAGGAGTTAACATGGGAGTCCTGAGATAAAGCCAACCCACAGCTTCCCTGAGTCCTGGGTCCTGCTGGGCCCTCCCTACAATGACATCTGACCAAGCACCCTCTCCAGGGGACACAGTGGTCCCTTGGACTGGAGTCACTCACAAGCTGTTGTAGGTCACAGCATCCACTGCTCTGTTCCATTGGTGCGTCTCCCCCTGGAGGCCTCTGGAGTCACCCCCTTTCACTGTGTCTCTGTAGATTTGATCTTCCTTTCTCATGCCACAAATCAGGAGCTGGGGAGAAAGTGCAGATTGCCCCTTAATTTTCCTGTGTTGAGGTCTGTCTCCTTGACTTCTCTGTAGGCTCCAATTTTCCCTGTAGATCTTTCCTAGGTCCCAGGGATCCACCTCCCTCCTTTTCTTCCCCAAGTTATTATTTTCCAGTGTCTGGATTTCAAATGTTAGAGATGCTGATTTGTTGATGCTTAATGCTCTGCCATCTTCTTGGAAGTCTCTGGTGTTTTTGTTTTGGAGAGTTTTTGATTATTGATTTCATGTCTTAAATTGATTAAAGCATATTTAGATTGTCTATTTCTTCTTGTGTGAATTTTGGCAGATTATAACCTTCATTGGGTTGGTCAATTTCATTTAAGTCCAGTTGGTTAACAGTGTTGTTAAAAATCTTCTATAATCTTTGTGACTTTTCTTACACTATCAGCTACTGAAAGTGAGTATTAAATCTCCAACTGTGATTGTGGATATGTCTTTTGTTCCTATTAGTTTTGCCCATTTGTTGTTGTTTTTGAGTACCAATAAAGCATATTTATATCTTTTTTTATAGATGGCCTGTTATTACTATGATATGTCTCTCTTTATTTTTCTTGTTTTAAAATTTACTTCGTGTAATATTGATATAGCTATACGAGCTTTTATTATTTGCATAGTCTCTTTTTCCATCATTTACTTTTATTCATTCTACATTCTTTGACATTTGTTTGTTGTACATAGTAACATAGTTAGGGTTTGTATTATATATAGCTCAACAACTTTGACCTTTAATTGTGACATATAATCCTTTATGCTTAACACAATTATTGATATATTTTTGTTAAATCTACAAAATTATTGTTTTTTTAATTTGTCTTACAATTGTGCCCTTTTCTCTCTTTTGTGCATTCTCTTAAATATCTCTTTTTATACCATTTCCCTTCTAATTGCTTCTTAGCAATACATTACTCTTCTTCTTTTTTTTTTTTTTTTTTTTGGTGCTGGGGATCGAACTCGGGTCCTTGTGCTTGCAAGACAAGCACTCTAACCACTGTGCTAAATCCCCAGCCCCCATTACTCTTCTTTTAATAGCTACCTAGAGATGACAAAAGTTGTCATTCTTTATTAGAGCCTGAGTTAAAGGGTTAATTTGAATATATCCAGGAGATTGCAAGAAACGTAGAGATTACTTCCCATTATTCTACTCTGCGGTATACTGAAGCTGGATCACATCAGGTCCTGAGGACTGACTGTAAATTTTCAGAAATTTTGCGAGTCATCTGTCAAAACATGGGTAGTATGAAATTGGGAGTATTTACACTATAGAAAAGATTTCATTTTCCATAATCAGAGTGGGATATCTTTGGGGTTTTGTGAATATGTTTTAAAATATTTCCTAGTGTATTACTACCTGGATCTCCACTTATGTTTCTGTCTCTCTGTTTCCTATTTTAACACTATACATTTTGTACTACACAAGATTTTGTCAGTATTATCTTGTAGAATTAGTATTCATAAATGAGTGGAATAAATGAGAGTTTAGATTTCTGAGAAAATTCCATAACCACATGTTTTTTTTCAAATTAGTATATTTCCTATATTACAAAATATTGCAGTATAAATGAACAATTATTTAGCCAGTGGAATTAACATGAGTTATGAGAATAGGCATGCCTGATTTTTACTTTCTTTGATGTCTACAATTCAAGTAGTATTTTGATAAATTTCAGCTATCATTTTCGTCATTCAGTTCAATGTTTGTTGAATGAATGAAAAAATTAGTAAATTTGCGCTGCATAACTTTTTAGATAATGTTATCTTTGGTGTTACTGCCATTGTTATAGTGTCATAAAATTAAGAAGGGAGTTCCTTTCACTATGTATCTGAAACATAGTTTGCTTTCAGTAAATATTTGTGGAATTGATGAATCAATTAATATAGGCCACAACCAAACACCTACCCCCAGTATTCTCTAAAAGCAGGAGCAATGCTTTATTTTATCTTGAAAAGTCTATTCGATGTTCAGGCTTCGACCTTCTCCAGAAGGCTTTTCCTGATTGTCCAAGTTATGTTATACTTACTTGTGCTCTTGTACTATGCAGGGCTTCCTCTAGCACAACATATACTATGCATTACAACTGATCATTTTCACCACTCTTTGTGCTGTGTGAAGAAAAGGATCAGAAACACAGTATCATGTAACAGATACTTAATATATTTAGCTCACATGTATGAATTATATATTTTCAAGGGCAGGTGCGAAGTCTCATCTGCTGCTTTTACTTTGCCACATAGGCAGAATATTACATTGCTACATGGATTTCAGTGAATACTACTTGTTTGAAATTACCACTCTCCCTTAGACCATATGGTCAGTAAAAAGAAACTGCTTTTAATTTTAATTTGGATGAAACATAGAAAACTAAGCCTGGCTTAAACAGTTACATAATAATATTTGAAGCATTTTCCATTTTAGCTTTCCAGTTTTTGCTTCCCTCCAGCAACATAGATGACTAAGCCCTGTTAGCATTTCCAAAAAGGGAAAATAGTGGAAGAGATCACCTTAAATAGAGGATTTCCAAACACTGAAAATGATACTGGATGGCGATGGTTAACAACCTGAAGTAGATTGAGTCAAATACAATATCAGTATTAAAGTCAAGAGCTTTGATTCCCAGTTTCATGGTTGAATGACTTTGTTCTATTTGCTTAGGAGGCAGAATGCTTTGGCAACTGCTGTGCCCCATTTAGTACTTTGACTCACGTCATCTCAAGAAGTCAGAATCTAAATTCTTCAATCCAGACATCATTCTGGATTGGGCTTTGGGCTCTCTTGAACGGTTGCTTTAACCACAGTAAAAATTCTCTATGTCTTTTCCCTGTCAACACGCACTGCGAAAGTTCAGAATTATGTATTTGGCACTGCACAAAGTTTACAGTACTCCCTGGACATAACCTTCGGCTCGGAACCAATTGGCAACTCCAGCTGGTTAGAATGGTCAGCTACATTTGTGAGAGTTGCATTCTTAGAAAATCATATTCTAGGAACAATGAGCAAAACCTAAAACTAAGTTGACTGGATAAGGCCGATCATGTCATCTGTCCTAAATTTAAATTTGTTGGTAATGAAGACACAAGTTCTTTTTTTTAATGATTACAGGTCATGATTTCCATGCTTTTGGCAACATATTATTTTGTTAAATGGCACACAGAATGTTCCAAATCCAAATGATGAGATTTTCCTCTTCATTTTTCCTTCTTCTTTTTTATTTGCTAATCACAGCCTGCTTTTTCTACATCTTTGCTTTGGCTGTACTATTAGAGAATTCTAATCAGAATTTCCTTCGGGGGAAATTCTTCTTCGGGTTAGTCACTGCACACATTTTTTTCCACTTCTCAGGCCACTTTGGATAAGAAGTTGAAACCAGTCATGGCCTACTGTCTATTCTGGACAATTTCTTGCAGTAAGAGGTGACCAGGGCTTTGAAGAGAGATGGAGCCTTCTGCCTGTTATGGGGTGAGGGGAGTTTTGCTGAGTATGGAGTTGGAAGAATGCCTGTAAGTCACATACCACATCTTGTATCTGACTCCTAATTCTCTCTAGTGGAGAAGGGCTATCACTCCTCACCTCTCACACGATTTTGTGTTTATTTTTCCATGTATGGTATATGAATACAGTGGGAACCATGTATCTTTTTGGCTTTATAGCGGTTTATTTCCTATGCGATGCTTAGTAAGTACAGAGAAAACTAAGTGGCAAGTCAGGCTTTCTGAAAGGAAGCAGGGAAGGAGGCCCTTTGTCTTTAGCATCCCTTCACTTACCTATCAGGTGGGCTTCTACCTCCACATAAGGCTGCCTGAAATTTTTTGTTATGAAAACACTAATGAAGGGAAGGAAACTACTTTAATTTTCTAAAATAATCATTTTCTAATTAGGGAAAATGTCTATGTAGATTATTAAAAAAAAGCGAATACATCTTTTAAATTTTGATACATACTCCTCAATAACCTTTCAAAAATTTGATCAATAATTTTAACTACTAGAAGTGCGGAAGGGCAGCCTATTGCTTGCACACTTACAGATCCTGGATTTTGCCCATATTTTTAATCATAGCCAATCTATTGTTTTATTTGCATTTCTTTGATTACTAGTCAGGCTGAGCATCTGTTCATGTATTTACTGGCCCTATTTCTTTTTGAATTGTCCACTCATACCTTTTACTTATTTTTCTTTCTCTTTTGTACAGATTTGTAAGATCCTAATACACTACAGATACAGACGTTTATGCTCTTTTTAGCACATATGTTGCAAATCTCCAGGTGCTGTCTTTTACCTTGATTGCAATATTTTTGTTATTAAAAACTTTATATTTTATATAGGTAAATACATTAATATTTTCATTTGTAGTTTCTGGCTTTAGGGCTGCATGGAAAAACTTTCCTTATGTAAGAATATAGAATTATTCGCCCATATTTTGTCTGGAAATAGCATTCACTGAGTGTTTATATGTTCCAGGATCTGTGTTTGGCTCAATGCATGTATAACTTTATTAAATTTTCACAGAAATCTCATGAGGTAGGTATTACCATCATCTCCGTTTTGCAAAGAAAAAAAAAAAAAGACAGACAGACATTACAGGTCAGAAAACATAATTTATTTACTTTTACCTGGCTGACAAGTGGTAGAACAATGGGGTAGAAGTCAGGTCTCTAACTTCATAGAATATAAACTTATATTCATATTCCAGAGATGATCCTGCCTGAAGATACTTAATTTGAATAAATACATAAATTAGAACTGTTCTAATTTTTCTCCAGAAAGAATGCCAAATATTAAACAGTTACTTTAATAACTTTATGCAGGCCAGATAATAAAAATGTAGGGAATACAGCTAAGAATGCCAATAAATAGTTTTTAGAGCAAAATTTATTAATTTTCGTAATATAGATGGATGGAACATTTTGCCTATTCAAACATTATACTTAAAAATGCAGAGCAATATCACCATAAGCCAAAGGACTAGTATTCTGAGGTTCTCCTTGGGAAAAAAACATGTATTCTCTAGTAATCAGGAAAAAAAAAAGAATGAATATTATGACTTTTCCTGCAATAGCCAGTTAATAGGGGCAACAATTTCTTTCTACCATCATTGTACATTTTACGTGTTAATTTGTTTTTGTAGTCAAGCCGTGGTTTCATATCTGTTCTCTTTCAATCCAAACCCTGTTTGATACCTTACCTAGTTGGATTTTTAAAAATTTTTATTGTATTACTCATTTGTGAATAACTTCTAGCAAAACTAAACTAGGGAACTACAAGATAGCCTGTAAACAAGATAGCCAGGCCCTTGCTAAGATAAGAGGTGATTGGCAAATTTTAAAAAAGCTACAAATTAAATATGCTGAAGATGTTGCTGTTGATATGGATTTTTCTTACTGATAGCAAAGATTTTGCTATTTTCACAGTATTTGTAGAAGAAATGAGATATTTTACAATTATATAGAGAGGTTTTTAGCACTCCTTTGAAAATTTCATATCACAGAAAAATTGGACTTTTTCTTAATTGATCATTCAGTAATTGAGGATAATTTTCAATGCTTTAAGGCCGAGAGAATGTAACTAGAAAATAAGGCAAAGGAAAATTGTTTTTAACCAGTGTAATATTAGAAAGGGCTGAAGAAATAATTTTACTTTGTTTATGAAATGTAGTATATGTGAGAATAATATCTAAGGAAGGTTTTCTTGGGGCAGGGGTTGTGGTTAAAAAAAGATAATTTTACATGCTTGGATTGATCATTGAAAAGTGATAACTCATAAAATGTGAAGAAGCAACTTTGCAGACTAATTATCTACCACGTAATGGGATATGGTGACGGCAACATAAGAACTGGGTCCAAGGGATCATTTTGGATATTACATTGCTTTGCATAATGAACGTTTCCTCTCCTATTTCTCTTTAGAAATATGAAAGCGGAGGTGGGAGAGCAAAGTAGGCTCTAACTACTCGGTAATACATCAATTTCTTTTTGGAGTGGTACATATTTAATGGACAGAAAGTTATGCAGAGTAGGAAAAATATTATGACATGAGTAACTGCATGGATAATCTTCAATTTACTAAAAATAAGACATAGGAAGAAAGCTGAGGTAGAAGTGGAAATATGTAGGTCTGGAGTTTGTGACATGGATGTGGATTAAGTCTGGAAGTCAGAATTCATTTATTTATTCAGTCAAAAATAGCTACAGAGTACCTGTATATGCTATTCTCACTTTGGGCAACAATGTTCTTTCTCTGCAACTCTGATCCACAGACAGCTGGATTAATTGGGGGAGTGCTAAGAGGGCATTTAGTCTCTTCTCATCATCCTCTCATGCACTCCTTGCTAAAGGATGGGTAAAAGGTTAATTGGTAGCTTAGAACTTGCAATTCATGTGCTCCACTTTACTGTGCGCAGGGCCACTGTATTAATGGTGGATGTCACATCAGTGGTGTGTTCTCCTTTCTTTCACTCTCCAGGCATATGATGCTGCCAGGTCAGAATGTCAAAGACTTTCGCCCTGCATGATAGTGCACATCCTTGTCTTGTTTCTCATTATAGAGGGGA
>PVJO010027301.1:0-19948 GCA_004026905.1 Hystrix cristata | reverse complement strand
GGCCTCTCAGGGCCTCTCTCACCTTCCCTCTCCACCCCCGCAGCAGCTCGGCCCACACCTGTTACTGAGCTGATATTCAGAAGAGACTTGACGAGTTGAACTGAATGATTAACCTTTGGAGGAGCTCTTGTTTCTGTGTTTGCTTGCGCTCGCTTCGGCAGCACGGATACTGATTTCAGAAAGCGGCGATGGTTTCGCGGGTACCATGACCGGAGCGGCACATTCTGATATTTGGTGCGTTGTGTGTCCGTCGGTTTTGGTCTCCTGTGTTCAGGTTAGAGGCATCCTTCAAGTGTCTGCCAATCTGGGGGTGTCCGCCATTTTGAAGAGTGGGGTGTTAAAGGCAGAGTGGAAGCTGGGCGGGGCAGGAGCGGGTGGTGGCTTTGTGACCAGCAGGTCGCAGTCAGCCGTCAGTCTCCTGGCGTCTTTTATCTTTGGCTGGTCAGCTCGCTCCGAGGAGAATCTCCAACTCCAGCCTAGAGACCGTGTGCGAGGAGACCGCCATCCCCCAGAGAACCTGGTGGGGAAGGGAAGAAGGGGTGCCCAGAGTTCAGAGTGTGGATTTACATCCCGTCCTGCTGTTTTCAGTACACCTGTCTGGGGGAGAAGAGGAGGAGGTGGGCGTGGCGTGGCAAGAACAATGGCGCATCTAGACCGTGGCCTCCGAGATGGAGCGGGGAGTTGGGACTTTGTTATGGGTGGGCCCTAAGGGTCTCCCGAAGGCCGCATGCTAAAGGCTTGTTTGTCAGCCTCCGGCACGATTGGGAAGTGAAGTGTGGGGAGGGGCTTAGCGGGAGAGAGTTAGATCGCTGGGTGTGTGCCCTGGCAGCGCACGGGGCCCATGACTGCCGAGGTGCTGCAGGACCTTCTGGGTAGACGGAGGTGCAGTTCTGGAAGTGGAGACTTCCAGTGGAGTAATAGGTTTGGTTTTATATAAATTCTAGTTTAAATATATTAACTCATTTCATCCAACTTGGTAAGTGCTACTAACTTTAATATTAAGTTTTATTAACGTCACCATCGCCACGAACCCTCCTTGGACTCCTCCTCCTTGTGCAAACACACTCATCCCACCGTCCTGGCCGCTTCCTGCAGCAGCTCTGGAGTCCCCTCTCCTGAGGGTCTTCGGGAGTTGTGGTAAAAGGTTCCATGACTGCCACTGCTGAGCGCCATCCAGCGGAACGGCAGCTCGTAAAAACATGATGCTGGGTCCTTGTTCACATTATTCACCCGGTCTGGGATTATGTGTGCGGCTTCTGAGTCTTCTCTAAGGAGGACCGTGAAAGGGAAGCATTCTGAATTGGCTCAGGACATCCAGGCAGCCAGGACAGCACAGCTAAAGACTCTCAGGAAAGAGGACTCCAGAGCTGCTTTCCAAAGTGGCAGTACGGAATGAGTGTGTTCAAAGCGAGGGGAGGATTTTGGGGGAGACCCACGACGATGGGTCTTTTACTATAATACACTTCTAAATTTAAATTTTCACTTGCTCCTGGTAGAGTAAACAAACCAGACCTTTCCTGTGCCCTGCCTGGGGCCCGGCACACAGTAGGTGCCAGTGGCTGCCGCTTTCCCTCCTGCCTCTGCGGCAGCCTCAGACGTCTCTCTGTTACTTGGAGAAGAGTAACAGGGAAGCCAAGCAGGACAGGGAATGACTGACCACTGCAGGGGACAGAGGCTGGCACACTGCTCGGGGCAGATGGCGACTGACTGGTGGCTCTCAGGCTGGTGGCTTCTTGCGTCTCCTCAGCAAGGATTCAGATTCAGTCATGAGCAGCGAGAGACCAAGTTCCATACTAAAGAACACTGATAAAACGCACAAAACAGAGAGGTTCTGTAACAGAGGGGGGTTCACAATGGTCTCCACACAAGGAAGCACGCAGATGGATTGGAAGGAAGGTCCAGTGACATCATGCCCGGCCATGCCAGTCCTATGATGTCACGTCCGGTGACGCCATGCCCCATGATGTCAGGCTTGATGACATCCATGCCCAGTGCCCCAAGGGCCTGAACTTGGGTGACAGCTCCGTCCCTCTCCGTTTCTTCTGTTCACAGGTGCCGCAAGCTAGGGCAGGCCAGAATAAAGTCACCGTGACCTTCGGCAGCCTGTGCGTGCTCTTGGAATCTTCGCTTTTTCACATCTACAGCTTGGGAATGATCGCCCTTGACCCTCCAGGTGTTTGTTAGGATTGAGTCAGTTGGAAAGGAGCTGCGGTCTTCATCACATGGGCTAGAGAAGGGTCTTTTAAAACTATACGTCGGCCCTACAACGGCTTCTCGCCGCCCTTCTCCAGCCTGATGGCCTGTCTGGGAGCAGAACTTGATGCTAGCCCAGCCTGCCCAGCTCTCCGCGTCCTGCCCGCATTTCCTCTTCTTTAAGTGCCCTTTGGCTGCCGGGCTCCGCCCCGTGAGACCGTCGCTCAGTGTGCTCCTGCCAGGCCTCCCTTGGGGAACTCTCACTCCTCCTTGGGAGTCAGCTTAAATTAATGTCGGTCGTGTATGTTCTAAGGATTTCTGGGTGTCTCCTGTGTGCTAGGCCTGTCCCAGACATGGGGGAGGCCAGTGACCAGGAAGCCAAAGCCGCAGGTCCCAGGATCTCATGTTCCATCCCGGGGAGACGGAGAGTAAGCAAGCCAGCCGTGACATGGATCTTCTCTTTGTGACATGAGCTGTGACCTGAAGGTTAAAAAGGCCGCTCCAGAGAGAGGCAGCAGCTAGTGCAAAGGCCCTGAGGTAACCAAGGAACTTTGTAAAGCTGAGGAATAAAAGACCAGAGTCCTACAGCACAGTGATAGGGTAGACGAGGCTAAGATGGGCCAAAGCAGGGGCAGGACAGGTCTTCTGCCTGCCGAGCTGAGGACAAGGGGCTTTGGTCTTGTTTAAGGGGACATGGGAGCCGCAGGACATCTTAGTTATTAATCATCATTTTCGACATTGCCCTGGTTGTGTGTGGAGCTCGGCCCGTGGAGATGACAGAGAGAAAGTGCAGGGTGGCCTTTGAGTGACCCCACAGGAGCCAGGCGGACTCCGGTGGCTCCCACCGGAGCGGAACGTCAGGGTTGGCAGAGAGACGGGCTGGGCGCTGGCATCAGGCCGCAGCGCTTGCTCACGGATGGCTGGTGGAGACGATGGAAACAGGTGAGGGAGAAGGGAAAGCGGAGCGGACGGACTCCCGGAGAGAGGAGATTTCGGCGTCCGTCCGTTTAGCTCCTCAGCCTCGGGAGGCTTCAGGTCTCTGCTAGGGCGTCACTCTGGTTCCTCTCAGAGCACCATTCTGATCGTTTTTGTAACCCTCTGAACACTTTCTCTGTGTCATTTTGTTTAAAAATATTCCCTCCTCCCCTGGCCGGCCGGCGGGAGGGACCCACCGTCTTGTTTAACCGGGTTTCTCCAGTGTTTGACACAGTGGCTGGCATGTAATTTTAAAATAAAATCCAAATGTAGTATTGTGATAACCTGACATATGGAACTATAATATAAAATCCAAATATAATAACCTGACGTACAGTATGATCTCAATGACGAACCAAAACACTTAAGTAGTACTTTCTCACGGCTAGATACTCTTCTGAATATTTTACACGTATTAACTCACTGGATTTTCACGACCATCCCCCGACTTGGATATTATTCCCAAATTGGATACTATTATTATGCTTGACAGATAGATAAACTGAGCAGAGAAAGACAAGCGAACTCGCCCAAGGTCCCACAGCTAGCAAATGCCAGTAAATGAATAATGCTATTTTACAAACAACATGCTGCTTCCGCCCCGTGGCACCGCAGTAAAGCATGCTTTGTGCTCCCCTTTTAGATTTCAGGGAGGCGAGAGGCTGATCTGTCCGAGGTGTCAATAGGGGGAGGCAGGAAGGGGGGATTCCGCCCTCCGAACCTGAGCGAGGCGTAGTGAGGAGAAGGTGTCCCGGTAGTTCTGGGGACTCCCTCTGGGACAAGGCTGGCCTGATTTGAAACCATCTCGGCCGCTGCTGGCTCTGGACCCGAGAGTAATCGGCCAAACCACAGAATCGTTCTGTGCCTCGGATCCCTCGTCTATGTAGCCTGTCCTCCCGAGACCCGGATGTGATTGTAGAAATCACATCAGAAATCATGGAAAGTGAATATAATTTGCTTGTAGAAAATACCAAGGAGAGTGGGTGGTCTCCTCAAATCTTGCCTTGGGGGCACTTGCCCTGGCTAAAATGTCAGACTTGGAGTCTCTGGACTTAGAGTCGCCGCTAATCTAAGTCATTCCTTC
Source organism: Hystrix cristata (assembly GCA_004026905.1). Taxonomy (NCBI): domain Eukaryota; kingdom Metazoa; phylum Chordata; class Mammalia; order Rodentia; family Hystricidae; genus Hystrix; species Hystrix cristata. The sequence continues at coordinate 15,696 of PVJO010027301.1, read as the reverse complement.
CTGCTCATCAGGAAAATAAGAAAACTAGGGCCTGTGCTGAGGATGAGAGGGATGAGGCAGGCCAGATCCTGGGGAGTCTCCCGGAGGAACACGAGGCTTTCTATCCACTTCGGATTCTAAAAGATGAGATATAGAAAATCCACAGCTAGGAAATCAGGAATCTTTTGTGATTGAAAGAAAAACCTTCTTGATCATTTCTAAGACAACCTTTCAATTTTCTGGGGATATTAGGTTATTCACTTACTAATTTTAGGCTTCTGTTAATCAAAGAAATATAGACAACTGTGGCTTCCTTTCCCTTTTAGTTCTTCTTCCGGACTCTCCCAGAGATGTTTGTGAAAAGTAAATCAGCCGCATTTCAGCTTATCGGTTTGAAACCCAGTTTGAAAGTGTGGTCTTGTGTAACCCACATCATTCAGGGTCAGATACTCATAAGCTGACTCAGAATGTGCAACCCACAGGTAGAATTTTTGCCAAGGGCTGGTGGAGATACAAAGTATTGCAATATTTCCAGAAAGCAGTTTGGAAATATAGGTCAGGAGGCTTAAGAATGCAGGCCCTTTCACCCGGTGACTTAAGTCTTAGGCAATGGGGCCCGGGAAATAGAGACAGGGAGAAGAATGACTTGCAGATGACTCCCAGAGGCACCATTTATAACTGCAGAGGCAAAATAGGAACCAAAGGGAACATTTGGCAACTCGGAAATTGTTTACGTCATATTTCAACCGACCCAATACTGGTTGCTTTGTGAAATATTGATGTATGGGGATAGCATTGCCCACGTGAACTAAGAGTGGGAAAACCCAGAGGCCCAGATTATAAGCAATACGATTTCAATATTGTCAGCAATACCATCCATCCGTCCATCTGTCCATCCTTTACTCTCAACCTACCTAGTGAAATATGCCTAGAAAAATAACTAAAAAATGTTAACTATACTTTTTAATACTTGTCTCATGAGTTTTTCATTTTTTATGCTTTTCTGTATTTTCCAATTTTCCTATAGTGAGTGTGTGCTGCTTTATAGTAAGGAACGTGTATGAAGAATTTCCTCTGTAGAAACAAACCAGCTCTTAAATCCTGGAAGGGCAAAAAGCCCTGACTGCATCTGCTCACACCTTCGTCCTCCTTCCACATTTCTGCTGCTCTGCCCGCTGTGTCCAGTTTCCTGCACCATTCCCTTTGTTACAGCTTTCTTTTCCTTAAAAGAGTCTCTGGCTCCTCACTGCGTACAGAAACAGTGGCAGAACTCCTTAAGTTAGCTTTCCAGGCCTTCGGCAGTCTGGCCCTGGTCAGAGCGCACTGGTCAGCTTTTTATCGCTGTGACATACACGACTTTCAGGAGAAACGGTTTATTTTGGCTCACGGTTTCAGAGAGTTCTGTCCATGGTGAGTGGGCTGCAAGGCCAGAAACATCAGGGCGGGAGGGCGTGACGGAGGGAAGCTGCCTGCATCATGGCTGCCAGGAAGCGGAGAGGAAGGGAAAGAGCCAGAGAGGAAGAGGCCAGGACCAGATCCGCTTCTCAAAGTCACACCCCACCACTCGCCCAGACACTCGGAAGCGTCTTTAGTGCTTTCCTGGGTGTCTCTCCAGTCACGCTGGCGACCGAGATTACCCACCACACTATCTACATTTTTGTTGGTGCTTTTGCTCTTCTCAGATCCTCATTCAGCAGGGTTTGTGAGGCTGTGACTCTGAGCCGAGCTGGCTCCCTGCTTCCTTCTCATCTCCCAGCCTGCCCTGGGCCAGTCTCGCCCGCTCCCTATTTCAGGTCTCCACCTCTCAGCAAGCGCCTTGCTGGGCACCGTCCTCTGATCTCCCCAGCTGTGGTCTGCCCTCGAGGGACTCGAGTGGGTACCTGCATCTTTCGCTGCTTCAGCTTCCCCTCCACTCAGTGAGGGCTGTGGGGATAATGTGCACTCTGACCATTTGCGTCAGGGTTGGAAGAGCTAATACTGTGTGCAATCCTGGACCAGTGTCTGGCCTGACCTACGGGCTCAAGACACAGTCCCTAGTTGTGTTAGAGACTATAAGTCCCTCCAAGGTCCCACCTTGGTCCCTTCCACTTACGATCCCCGTGGGCCCTGGCACCTTGCTTTGTCTCCACTTGGGTACTCACTCAGTGTTTGTTGAGTAAATGCACGAACGAATGACTGTTGCAATAGACCGTCGTGTCCTCCTGTGGAATTCACACGCTGAAGCCTAATCTCCAGGCTGATGGGGTGGGAGGTGAATGTTTAGGAGGTGATGAGGTCAGGAGAGGAAGACCCCCGAGAGAGTGACCCCAGAGAGTCCCTGGGCCCCCCTACCCTTTGAGGACATGGTGAGAAGATGGCCATCTGTGACCCTGGGCACGTTTCTGACCACCTCCCTCTCTTGCTGGGCGCCATGCCCGTCACTCCCGCGGTCCTACCCATGCTGATCCGCAGACCCCAGCGGCTCTGCTCCTGACGCCTTGGCAGGTGGATGTTCTGCAGTTCTACTCGCAGCCCTTTCTGTGCCATCCTCATTCTTCAAAGGCAAGTGGCACAACTGAGATTGTACCTTTCTCAACCTGATTTTCTTGGCCAAAACCTGGGCAAAGGCAGGCCTGGCTTTAAACCCACACTGCGCGCCGACCTCACTGAATGTTGCTAAGGGCGAGCAGCCTGCAGGGGGAGCAGCCTTCCCAAATCATTTAAGAGTTCAGGGAACTAAACAAAAATAACCAATTTATTTGAGCAAACTCATGTGCCAGGCACTGTGATAACTCTTTTCATACACCTACCATGTTGAAAACCGTAAATGAATTTCTGTTTGTCCCTCTCAGGTTCCCAGGCTGTCCTGTTCTCTGCCCACCTGTCAGCCGTCTAAGGAGAATTCACGAATGCTGCTGTAAACTTTCCTTGCGGTGTGCCGTGGAGTTAACTACTTCCTGTCCCAGCCTGCTCTGCTTCCTGTGTCTCTGCTGTCGGCTGCTGGGTCAGGCCCTTGGGAGGCCCCTTCCCCTCCTGTCCTCTCGCACATATTCATCTTAGGATCCTGACGATCTCACCCGTTCAACACCCCCATCTTCCCCTCTGTCTCTAGATTTGTCCCCATGACTTCGTGGCCCGTTTTCTTGATAGTCTGGAAGTCTGAAGGGTGCCTGGGATGCGGGAGTGGGACTCCACTAGGAGAAGGCAGCGCTTAGCGAGGGCACAGAGGGAAAGTCAGGACCTGTTTCTGTGGGCAGAAGATCCTGGGCCTGCCCTTTCCTCCACTTGACGGCCTGCACAGTTACATCGCCCTGACCACAGCACACAGGCCCACCTGCCTCTTTCTGGAATGCTGAGAACATGCATGTTGGAACTCTGCTCACTGTTCGGCATGGGTAAATTCTATTTTTATGTCCTCGGATTCACTAATTCCTATTTTTTTTTCCAATACTGGGGATTATTGAGCCCACGGCCTTTACACTGAGTTGTATCCTCAGTCCTTTATTCTTCATTTCGAGAAAAGTTCTTGTTAAAGTGTTAAGTTGTCTGGGCTGAGGTTAAGCCTGCAAGATCTTCCTGCCTCAGCCTCCCAGAGTACTGGAATTACGGCTTGTCATCACCACCCTCCTACTGAGCCTATGAAGGGACATTTTTATTTTAATGATTGTATTTTTCGGTTCTGTAATTTCCATTTGGTTCTTTTTATCACATCTACTTCTTCACTGAGGTTTTCCCAGATTTTATTTCTTAAGGAGAATTCATAAATGCTGCTGTAAAATTCCCTCCAGATAACCCTGTCTGACTCACCTTGCTGTTTATGCCCGGTGGCTTCTCATGCAGGTCACAATTCTCCTGGTTCTTGGTTTGATGGGTGATTTTCTCTTGTGCCCTAGACGTCTGGTTACTGTGCTGTAAAACCCCGGCTCCCATTTACTCCTGTGTGTAAGCGTGTCCCCTGCTGAGGTGCCTGGTGTGTCTGAAGGCCTCCTAGTGCTGGGTCCAGAGCCGCACGCTCGGCTCCCCAGACCCCGGGGCTGGGTGGGAGTACAGGTCCCAGGCCACCTCCACCTGCCTCTCCGGTGAGCGCCTCCACACTGTTAGCCCGAATGTCACTTCCTGTCCATGTGTCACATGTGTGGGCAGATGGATGTCCGCTCTCCATTCTGCGTTTCTGAGAGGGAATCTGCTGGCAATCTCGGTAGCTGCGTTGGTCTCTGCCCTTCTCAGACGCGTCACAGCCAGAGGCTCCAGCCGCTGCCCCTCAGTGGCTCTCAGACCCTACCTTGGTCTCTTTCCCTCGGGCGGTGCCCAGAGCCCTGGCCCATGGTCTCCTGTTTTCCAGGTTTTCTGCCTGTCTTTCCCCAGGACCTTTTCCACAGAGGCTCCAGAGCGAGTTTCTTTCGATGCTAAGGTTATGAGGGCTGCTGAAGTCCTAGGCGACTTCCTGCCGCCTCTCAGGGACGGCGGCCGAGAGGCTCCAGCTCTCCCTCGCCTGCCCCCTCCCCACCTAAGCTGGCTCCTGCTAGACCTAAACCATTCCAGTCAGGCAGTCTGCTCGTCTCCCCTGTTTCTGAAACCCGCACTTCGACCCTAGAGAGGGTCTGAGATGCCTTATTTCCCAGCTTGTTGGGAAGAGCAGGCTGTGAGTTATTCTGGGCCGTGCAGCATCGTAGCGTTTGGGCCCTGAGCTTGTCCATTTTATAAAACAGTCCTTTGCCCTCCACCTCCAGTGCTGGGGATCGAACTGGGGCCTTCGCACTGAGCTACATCTCCAGCCCTTTTTATTTTTTATTTTGAGACAGGGTCTCACTATGTCATTGAGTTGCCCAAGCCGGGCTCAAACATGCAACACTCCTGCCTCAGCCTCCCGAAAATGCTGAAGTTTGCTGCATTTTGAGCACGAATGGTGAAACTGAGTGATTTGGCAAATTGACCACCACCAGATGTTGGATTCACCAAGTCTATGCAAAAATCAACGCCCCACGGCCCGGCACAGCCATCAGGCAGAAGCTGGTGAATTAATCATGCTAGTGAAAGATTGACAGCTGTGAATTTGTCAGTTTAAATCAGGGGCACACAGACGTGCCCTGTCTAAGTTCTGTCAGAGGAAGCCACTCTGGGAGCTCTTGGAACACACCAGCCAGGAAATGATGCCACCTGCCCCTGGATGGCACAAAGCGCGACACCCAACCCTGGGTGCAGTGGCAGGGACATCGCAAACTGTCATCAGGACACCTAGTGGACACATCAGCAGGCCGACGGGTGGCAGACTCCGGCTCTCTGCCTCCTGGGGCAGCTCTGCGCCGCCCCGCTTGCCCCGCGGGAACAGCCTGCCGCGTACACTCTGGCTTTGAACGAGCCCGCACTCCCAGCAGGCCCTGCTTCTCAGGCTTGGCCTGGTCTGACCTTCCGGGGCCACCTGCGGCCACCCGCCTCTCCCCACAGACCCTGACTCGGCTTTCGGCCACGGCAAACTCCTCGGCTGCCTCCAGCCTGCGCGTTACCAGGCGCAGCGCGGTGTGCGACTCGAGTGTTGTAGACAGTAGTGATTCCGACTGGAGTAAAGGACCCTGAGATCGCCCGGCTCTCCGGCCTCCTAGTGACCCCAGAGTGCCTGGCCAGACAAGGCTGACGAAGGTGACCGGCTCGCGGGTCTGCTGTCACGCGGTACGTCCGTGCACTGTGGGCAGACACAGGCGGGTCTGCTGTGCATGCGGCATAGCTCCATCGCCGCCTTTGCCAGCTAATTCCTCCTTTGACTGATTATCGTAGAATACAGCCAGCCACACCGGTTTTCACATGTGCAGTTCTGTGTCCCTGCCACATCTGTGGGAGGAGAAAAAGGGGTCTCTCCTGAACACCTAGATACTTTTTGCTTATCATCGTTCCCTAAGTAATGCAGCCTAACAATGATTTACCCAGCGTTGCACTGTGTTAGATATTAGAAATAATCTAGACAACTTAAATTATATGGCAGAATATGTGCAGGTTCTGTGCAAATAGTGTGCCCTTGAGCACACTATTCAGGGCTCGAGCATCATGGATTTTCCGTATCTTGGGGTGGGGGGGCTCCTGGAGCCCACTCGCTGTGCCTGCCGAGGGACGGCTGTGGGCTCTTCTGGTTACACACACGTGGCTTCCAACCCTGACTCTGCCACTTACTAGTTCTGTGATATTTATCAGTGTCCCCATCTACAAAATAGGCATAACAGGCTCCATCTTATTGACTTATTGTGAGAATTAATGTAATGGGGAACGTGGAGAAAGATTATGTAAATGTTTTTCGTAATATGGACACAGTGGCATGCAGACAGGTTACATTAATATTGGCTATTTTAAAATATTCTTCTTTTTTGCTAAGCATTACCTACAGTATTAAACACGGGTCCCTCTGCCCTTCTTAAGGGTCCGTGTTTACCACTCGGAGCCTTAATAATGAAACCTTTTGGTCGTCTCTAAGGAGCAGTAATGAATACAACACATTTTTCAAAGAAAGCTGGAAAATAGCCAAGGCTGAGTATCCTTTTAGAAGTGGATTCCTTTATTAGGAGCTTGAGCTGAGAACGGTTTTTAATAAAAGAGTTTATAAGGAGCAATGTGGTAGAGACACTTAGGCATTTTCCAGTAATTGAGAATAATAGCTATGAACGTAAATAGGAAGAATCTTGAACAACTGTTTTAAAAGAAGCAAAGAGATAGAGGGAGATGAGCGGGAGGGGAGGCAAAAAGAATTAAGACGTGTTAGGTTCTATATCAGCTCCCCGAGGGAAGTGTAATCATGGACTGCAGACATGGGCCATAAAATAAAGCGGTAGGAAGGACGGGCTGAGTGTGTTCAGAGCGTGGGGAGTGTTTTGAGGGGGCTGCAGGCGGCGTCTTCTACTGCAACACATCTTGACACACCTGAGTTCAAAGCTCTCCCTAGAAACCTTCATCAGACGTGGCTCAAATCTGAATGCAGTGATCCCTCTTTTGTGGGTGTCTACTGAGGAAGAGATCTTCACAGCTGATCGCAAGCCTTATTAAGAAGGCAAGAGACAGTTACGCTTTGAACTACTCAGTGGAATATCCAAGTATTTCTGCACTGACCGAGGCGACGACCAGCACAGCTTAGGCGAGCACGCGCCGCCCTCCGCGGCCTGCAGCTGGTGCCACCCTGCAGCCTGCCGTGGCGTGTCTGACACTCGGCACTTCGCGAGGCCTTCGTGCTGAGAACACATTTCTTCATGGCTAAAATACACTGTGGAAACAGACGAGTGGGAATGTCCGGGACTTAAAAATATATAGCAGCAGGGTTACAAGAGGGTTGTGACATCTTCGAATTCATTTTGGTATTTTATTATCTTAAAACATGTATTTATTAAATTTATCTTAAAGATCTTCATTTGAATGAACGTGACCTCCCCCCGCCCGGCTCCTTCCTCCTGAAATACCAACGTGCAGACAGTCTGAGTCCCCCCGCTCGCCACGGAGGGCGTCACAAAGCTTCTCGGCAGGCGGGTCTCAGGCACATGGGGACACTGCGCCACATTCGTCCTGGATGCCGAGGCGGGAACCCGGGCGGGTGGGAGATAAAAAGAATCAAATAGGGCAGCGCTTGTACCCACCTGCCATGACGAAGGCAAACGTCAGGGATCACAAACACGGCTCCCAATCAAAAATAGATAACTAAAACCAGAATGTGCGAAATCAGAGAGCTACATTCTCGTTGCGATAGTGGCTGTAGTTTTGCAAGATACCGGCATGGGGGAAACTGAGGAAAAGTTACCCGGGGTCACTCTGGGTTACTTTATACAACTGCATGTGGACTTTCAAGATCTCAAAAGTTAGAAAGGTTACAAAATAAAACAGGAAGGGGACCAAGAGCAGGATGGAGGGGAGCGAGGGAAGGAAGGGAATGAAGACAGGCACTGAGTTGTGTTACCGACAGGTACCAAGCCCCACGAGGAGTGTAAACACGTGCTGCAAACAGATACTAACAAAGAAAATTATCTGGGAAAAACTAAAAAAAAAAAAAAAGGTGAATTTTAAGAGCACTTGAAAAAACAAACACAAAAGCGAAACAAAACCAATGCAACTCTGATGATTCCCCATTCTGACAGAATTAAAATTCAGACTCTTTTTCTGGGGGGTGGCAGTTTGAGACGGGATCTTACTGTGTAGACCAGGGTGGCCTCAAACTCATGGGGATCCTCCTGCCTCAGCCTCACGAATGCTAGATTACAGGTGTGTGCCAGCACACCCAGCTAGTTTTGCTTTAGCTTCACGATCCCAGCTCCCTACAGACTCCAAGTCCCCTTCCCAGGCCGACCTTCTGCAAGCCTCCGAGCACATCGGCTTCAGGATGGGTGATTTCTGGAGATGTCTCAGTCTCTGTCCGCTCACCCGCGCACCCCGAAGGTTCTGCTGTCCTTCCAGGCCCCTGCAGCTGGAATCTCCCTCCACATATTCCAGCTCCACTGACACTGGCCCACATTATATGGCGGCTATTTGTGTCCTTACTTATTTCCTCCACAAAGCTGGTGCCTTTGAGAGGGCAGGGTTGCCCCTTCAACGTGATTCTAGTGTCATTGATGCTAGTAGATGCTGGCGTGCAGCACTTGGAGGTTGCCTGGCGGTGTGGGGACACAGGCACCACCAGAAACGGGGTGGCGGTGAGTGACGGGAGCCAGCCTAACCTCCGCAGGCCTGCGCCTCCCCTCTCTATGCCGTGGCCTTGAATGCCACCTTCAGTTGCTCAGCTGGTAAAGGGCGTTAGGCCTGGCAAGGGCTGATTACTGAACAGCGCCCTCCCCGATGCCCAGCACACAGGAGGGGGGCAGAGTCGGGGCTTGGCTCCGGCTCCTGCCCCGTCACACACTTAGTTGCAAGCGGCCCCCGGCTTGTTTCTCTTTTACTCTCGTTCTGCTTCTTTAGCTCTAAAATGGGAAGAAAGGATGCGTGTTGAGAGACGAACTCTGCGCATGCTTCAGAAGTGTCAGGCTGTGGCGTTCAAGCCGGAGTCGCTGCGAGTGTGAAGGTAGCCATGCCTGGAGGGTGTACACAGGCGCTAACCCCTGGCGCCTCCTGCCTCGTGGGCCGGGCGACTCCTGGATGGCGCGAGTAGGAGTCTCACCTGCCCCAGGACCTGTGCTCCTTCCTCGTCCGACCCCCTCGTTGACGTGGCACCGTTACTGCTGGAATTTGGATTCTGTTAGGCTCTTCCCAATTCCACTTCTCAAAGCTCTGTGGAAAACGAATGGCAGTTTCTTCCCCATCCTCCCAAGAAGAAGCTCTGCAGGTTTCCATTTCCAGGTTGGGCACGGCCAAGAATCCCTTCCCTCTGCACACTCAAGCGTCTGGTTTTCCTTAGCACCTGCTGCTCCCGCTCCCGGTCCCCCGCTCCCGGGGGAACTGGCTGCCTGCCACACTTGACCTCTCTGGCCCTCCTCCTGCAGCGCCCTCCCTCTGCTCTGCCCTAGGTCAGTCGCACGTCACCTGCAGGGAGGACACAGGCCTGCATTCCAGCAGTGCCCTCTGTTGGCCCCGGGGAGGCGGGGAGCCCGAGCCTGGCTTCACCGATCTTCCTTGCTGGCTCTCAACTATGGCCTGCATCACTCGCTCTATTAGATTCTCTTAGTCTGAATATGTGCTCAAGTCTCTTCTATCCTAATAAAAGACATTAGGCGGGGTGCGTTGGTGAACACCTGTCTGCCCAGTACTAAGGAGACTGAGGCAGGAAGATCGCCACCAGTTCAAGACCAGCCTGATAGTGAATTTGAGGCCAGGCTGGACTGCATAAGGGAGACGCTGTCTCAAAAAAACAAACAAAAAAAGACATCACATCATAGGGTCGTGGGGGTTTATCATAAAATACAACAGTATCTAGTGTACAATGCAAAGTTGGGTAATGTTTTAAAGACTTTTTAAAATTTCAGGTCCATAGTTGATTCGTAATGTCCCTTTCCTCTTCCATCATGTTGTCCTACTGGATCTTGTTGTCATCTTGTCTCCTCATGCTTGTTTTCACTGGAGGAGTTTCTTGGATTTTCCTTTTCTTGTTGTTTGTGTGTGATTCTGGGGATTGAACTCCGGGCTTCTGCACTGAGCTACATCCCCAGCCCTGTTTTGGTTTATTTTGAGACAGGGTCTTACTAAATCACTATGTTCCCCAGGCTGGGCTTGAACTTGTGATCCTCCTGCCCTGCCTCAGCCTCCCAGAGTGCTGGGATTGCAGGCGTGTGGCGCTCCACCTGGCTAGATTTTCCTGGCCGTTGATGATCTCGAGCGTTTTGAGAAGTGTAGTTGAATATGTAAAGGGTGCTGCTCTACTGGGATTTGTCTGGTTTTTTTTACAGATCATGGTTAGTGTAGACCGTGGGGGTAGCTCCATAGTGGAACACTTGCCCGGTATGCACAAGGCCCCGGTTCATTCCCAGCATGGAAAAACCAATCCCTGCACCGGGGTTCTAGGTCCTTAGGAAGAAGGACCCAGAGGCCAGGTACCGTCTTCATCCTGTCCCATTAACGGTATGCATCACCAACACGACTGTCCACTGCTGATGTCGAGCAACATGCCTGAGCTGGTCTCAGGTTTCACTTGGAAGTTGGTCTTTCCGGAAGGTACTCTCCAGGAGGAAGTCGCTATGTGCTACCTGCTTAGAGAGTAGAGATTTAAACTCCAGTTTCTCTGAGGGCGGAGTTTCTACATAAAAGTTTTTAAAAAATTATTTGTAATTCTTCTGCACGGAAGATGTATCGCATCCCCCACTTACTAATTTCTTTGTGGAAACCTGTCTTGTATCTTGGGGTGTCAGCACAGCTTTCTTGGGTGGCGATCATCAGTTCGGATGGTTCCAGCTTTGTCCGCGGGGGTCTGTGTTTTCAGCTGGCCCCCACCTGCCATTGACATATTCTATTAAAAATTTGGGGCTTTTGTTTGTTTCCCTATTTTCTGGCACTATAAGATGATCCAGCTTCATCTTGTGTATTTCCTGCCCGTTTTAGAATCAGCCCTTTTTTTCAATTAGAATGATTAAAAAGAAAACAGATCTGATTCTGTTTTTGCTCCTGGGAAGCCCACTGCTTTGGGGCCTTCCCTATAATGCATAAATATCTCCAAGGATTTCTGTCTGTACCTATATTAGGGCAAACCTGAGTTAGTAATTGTGTCTCCAGCTCTAACCTATTATCACATGGCTCATTCTAGACTCCTTCCCTTGCTGAATGGGTAATTTCCACTCCAATGGTCAGAAACCTGGCTCCCACTGCCTTCTGCCATATTTACTGGATCGTTCCGGCCCGGGAAATCTCTATAGTACATTCGGAATTGTTCACTGCACACACAGGGAACATGCTTATTGACTGGAGTGTGGAGTGTGTGTCCAGAGATACTTAGACAGAACTTCCCCGCCCCTTGGAGTCAGGTAGAGTGCAGAGCCTCTTGTTGTCTAGTGAGTGCTCACCGCCCGGCCCATGGAGAAGCTGATGCTATGGCAGCTGGTTTCTGCAGAAACCAAACGCTTTATGAGCACAGCCAACGGGCAGCGAGGCCAGGAGCCTGCCCCTCTGTCTCCCCATCAGTTGGTAGGAGAATTTACGGGCAGTTGATTGGATGGCTGCCCAGTCATAGGTCACATGGCCACATGGAGGCGCTGTGTTCTGCTGGGGATATTTGTGACACTGTTGACTGGAAGACCCAGATTCTTCTCTCTTGTGTGTTCTTGAAAAGTCACTTGCAAACAGCAAGAATGATTTGCAAAAGGCCTGGAGGATTTTCCCAGAAGACAATTTAAGAATTTGGTAACGAAGGCTTTTATGGCCAGGTGTGTGCAGGCCTTAGCTGATCAGGTTGCAGACGCGTCCCTTCCTGGGATCCCGCAGCCTCCGAGAACTCGCACACACCAAGGTTCTCTCACTGTGGTGGAACTCGGTAGGTTTTGATGAAAGCATACGGTCGTGTGGCCATTACAGCATCACACGGAATAATTTCACTATCCTGAAAGTCTTCAGGACTTTGTAAGGAGACAAAATTACAACAAATCTAGTTTTGCAGGTCTTACTTGGTGTTCTTGGCGTTTCTAGAAGCTAGCAGCAAGCTGGACAGAATGATCTCATTTCAGGGACTTACCACCATTTGTTGACACAGTCACCTATTTGAGGACTCCTTGCTTACTTCCCACTGGGGCAATTATAAAAAAAATTACTAGAAATATTTGTGTGCAAATAGAGGTCCTAAGTTCCCAAGTCGGAACCGCTTCGTGGGCTTCGTTTTTGTTTTGGATCCTTCTAGGTGAGCAGGGGCAGGACAGAGGCCGGCTTGGCTCATCGCCCTGAGTCTACATAGGTGCAACCTCGGCAAAGTGGTTTTCCTTCCTCAGAGCCACGATCATACTCTCTTGGTTTTTCTAAATTAGTTTTAGTTTTGTCTTTCACAATTACACCTTAATTGAAATTTGTGCATGATGTGAACTGATCTGGTTTTAATTTGTACATGATAAAGCACATTTCCCGTTGCCATCTACCAATCAGCTAGGTCAAGGCGATGAAGAGCAGTGTTGGGATTTCCCCCAGGGTGGAGGTGTGGGCTGGAGGAGCGAGGAGCAGTCTCACGGGAACGGGCTGTGCCATCTGGACAGCCTGAAGGAAGCAGAGGGTGTCCGGAAGGGACATTCCAGACGGGAGAGTGAGGCCAGGGAGGCACCGAGCCAGGAAGGCGCTATGAATGAAACGGCCCTGGAGCTGGACTCCGTCCTAGAAATCATCTGTGGTCTAATTACCTCGTTTCCTAGGTGAGTAATTTGCTGAAGGTTACACAGCTAGCAAACTGCAGAGCTGGGACTCAAACCCAGGATGACTTCAGCTCCAGGAGGAAGCCAGGTTCCTCTTGAGACGGCCCAGCGAGGGAGACAGAGAACTAGGGTGAGGCCCCGTTCCCATCTCCCGGCCCCCTGCCTTCTGCTCCCCCACAGCTGCACACCCTGAAACGCAATCAATGCTCAGAAATCCTGTGGGGAATGTAGCGATGGCACTGACGGAGTCCTCCGGGGTTAAGAGTAAAATGGCGAGTCAGGACCCTCCAGGGATCCCACAGAAGCACCTGCCAGGTGTCCCGCGGCTGCCTGGGACCTGCCCTGAGCGGGATCAGACAGACCCTGGCTCACACATGGGCCCTGCATAGCCTGGACCCCGACGAATATGTAGCCTACAGGTTAGAGGTTATAATGCTTGCACAACTGACAGAGTTCCCTGCTAAACCCGCTAAAACTCCCTAGACCAAGAGCCCTCCGAGGTGTCTCCTCGGAAACTCTCCTGGCCGGCGGGAGCTTTACTTCCTGCCCTTCATAGCTTTTACCTTCTTGCCTTTCTGTCTTCTGAATAAATTTGTGTGCACCCCTCCTCCTCTGTCCACAGTTTCATTCTTCATCACCATGAGACACAACCCCAGCATTCTGGTAATGGCCATGGCACCTCACCATTTACACGAATTAATGGTATAAGCCCAGAGAAAGGTATTATACATTTTTTTGCAAAAGTGCCTCCATAGAACACACATAGTAAACACATCAGCACGGTGGCCTGTGGGGAGCGGGGAAGACCAGGTTAAGCAGGACGGACCCTTCTGCTTGCATAAATCATGCGTGCGCGCCTGCTGTGGTACCAAGGGCAGCACTCAAATCATTCATATTAGAAGTTTTCAGGTTTCTTGGTGTATAGCAGGCAGAGAGTAAGTATTTGCTGAATGAAGAGCTTCCTCTGGAACCTCCCATCTTAGTCACTTTCCCAGCAGTGGGAAAAATACCCACCACTCACAACTTAAAGGAGGAAAGGCTTATTTTGGCTCATGGCTTTGGCCCCCCGTCAGCGGGCTCCAAAGCAGAAGCGCGTGGTGGACGGGGCTGGCGGTGGAAGCTGCTCACAGCGTGGCAGCCAGGAAGCAGAGAGAGAAGGGAGGAACTGGGGACAAGAATGAATCCTCAGGTCACACCCCGTGTCCACCTCCAACCGGCTCCAGCTCCTGAAAGCCCCCTCAGCCACGTACTCACCCGTGGATGGAGTCACTGACGGGCAGGCTGCCCATGATCCAACCACCTTCCTCACACGAGACAATTTTGGGTCATCTCAGGTAGAAACTGTGCCACCACCCTACTGGCGAGCACGGCCCACCAGGCAGAGAAAGACCCTCCTTCTCGACACGTCCCTGGTCTGCTACTCTCGGTTGTCTATTAGCCACGATGGCCACAGTGGCCTGATGAAATGATGGGAAAGAACTGCCTAGAAAGTGTGGAATAATTATTAAAAAATGAAAATAATTACTCCTATTAAAACAAAAGCTAAATCTCACTGTGCTTTGAAACAAAGCCATCTAGTCGCCCAGTGCGTCCTCTCGTGACTGTGTCCATGCGTGGGGATACTGGAATTTAGATTTTGCCTTTTGTAAATATCAGCAGGTTTCTGAAGGCATTTTGAAAAAATGAAATTAAAATATATTCTCTCCTCATGAAGCTAGTATTTTTGTATGCAGTTTTTAAAAATATTACGTGATTTTTAAGAAATTAACACACAGGAGTCAAGGACTTGTGACAAATTCCCGGGTCCCCTCCCCCTGCGTTCTGTCCCCTTTCCCCTGCAGGGACACCGGAGTGGCCGTCCCCAGACACCGCGGGCCTCCAGCTCTCGGTCAGAAGCCGCCAGTCGCCTCAAGCCGCCTACGTGACATTCGGGCCCAGAGCTGGGTGTGGTGGGCACTCTGTGAGCCCAGGACTCTGGGAGGCCGAGGCGGGAGGGTGGAAATTTCCAGCCCAGCCTGGGAGGACTCAGCAAGACCTTGTCTCAATATGAAACATTAAGAAAGGCTGAGGATGTAGCTCTGTGTGAAGGCCCGTCCCCAGCAGTGAGAAAAGAAAAGGAGGAAAGGAGGAAAGGAAGGGAGGGAGGGAGGAGGGAGGGAGGCAGGAGGGAGGGAGGGAGACAGGAGGGAGGGAAGGAGGCAGGCAGGTTTCGGAGCCCCCAAGCTACGCCAGGCCGGCACCCCAGCCGTCTCTGCCTCAGGAAGGACTCCGGCCAATAAAGGTCAAGTTGGTGAAATGCTGTCCGATCGATCGAGCCGGCGAAGGCGGGCGGGCCTGCAGGGTGCTGCTGGGTGGGTCGCGAAGGTCCCCGTTTCCATCCGCGGAGTGCGGCTCCCGCAGCGCTGCGGTTCCTGGCGCGGCCAGCAGAGGGCGGCGGAGAGCTGCGGGCCACCCCAGGCTGGCCCAGGGCCTGCGCCTCGCTGGGGCCTCCCTCCTCGTCTACTCCCTGAGACTTCTCCTCCTTTGTGCCCTCCTCTTCCTCTTCCTCCTCCCTCCTCTTCCTCTTCCCTCCTCCCTCCTCTTCTTCCTCCATCGTCCTCCTCTGACCTCACACACTCTCCCTGCACCCAGCTCACAGGTGCCTGCACCCTATTTCCTTGTGTCCAGGCCACGGCGCCTGGTGTGGTCTCCTCCACGGTTCTCGTCCCACCAACGGTCGCCGCTGGGCCTGGTAATGGACACGGTTGGATGCGGTGAGCGTGGACTTGATCCCAGGAGCCCGGGTCACTGCCGTTTGGCCAGGGTCACCAGCCACCACCTTCAGAGCTGGCCCGGTGTGCTTCTGCTGTGTCCCCCACAGCTAGTCGTGGCCACCTCGCTCCCTTGTTGGTCCAGAGGGTGGCCCACGCGGTCCCTGTTTGTCATCTGGCCAGCGTAGCCATGGCTTCTGGCCCCAGCACCTTCCCCT
>PVJO010027300.1:0-19848 GCA_004026905.1 Hystrix cristata | reverse complement strand
CCAGCACTCTGAGAAGCTGAGGCAGGAGGATCCCAAATTCAAACTCAGCCTGGGGAATTTAGTGATTTAGCAAAACCCTGTCTCCAAATTAAAAAATAAAATATAAAAAAGGCCTCGGGATGTAACTTAGTGTGAAGACCTTGAGTTCAACTTCAGTAGCCCCTCCAGCCCCCCAATTTTCTGGCTAAAGTGACTGCATGAAATCCAGAACTACTTAAATTAATTGTACTTAAATCAACAATTTTGTTTTCCATCATAGATTTACTGCTATACTGATCAAAATTGACAAGAGTCAAATATATACAGAAGCATAAATGCCCTAAGGATAATGTATTTAAAGTACAGAAAAAAAACCACTTTGGCAATTTTTCATGTTGATTTTGCCTTCATTTGTTTTTTGCTTGATTTAAAAGAATGTTTAACTTGAAATATAATAGCTTTTATTCACTTTAAATTTCCCACCCTGATAACAACTTTTAAAGAAACCAGGATATTTAAATCAGAAAGATTCTAATTTTGTGTTTGGTATAACTCATGCAGGCTGTTGGTTGGAGCGCTCGGGTCTCCTCATCATGGCTTTTTATCCTCTCATAGTCAGACTGGACTTCCTGTGTGCCTCTTGAGGTTGAGGTTTGTAAGTCCCACAGTGTCATTTCTGCTGTATCTGCTGGCCAAAGCAAGTTATGAGACTGTCTAGTTTCAAGGGACAGGGAAAAACACTCTACCCGAAGTGCCAAAGTTATACTGCAAAATGGGTATACTCATAGGGCTTGGACAAACTACTGAGACCTTATTTTCGAGCAGTCTACTCTGGTCCTTATTCTCATGGTTTAAGAGATTGCTCCACCCAGAAAGCTAATGTGCTAAGCTCTAGGGTGAGATAGGAAAAAAATAGGGCCTTCCCTTTGTATTTAGCAGTATGTCCCAGGACTTGTACACATCCCCACCACTGATTAGAATTTAGATACATATGGCCATAGCTAGCTATAAGAGAGGATGGGAAATGTAATCTTTATCCCAAGTAGCCAAGCACCCAGGTAAAAAACATGGATTCTATATAGTGTATTGTAGAAGAATGGATTTTGGTGAGACATATGTAATTCATTGATATATCAAACTAATTCTACACCAAAAAACATTTTCACCTCATCGACATTTCTTAATTTCTACTTCCACTGCTGGTGTATCACTTCAGACTACCTCCTCTCTTATCTGGACTGCAGTAATATCCTCCTAACTTGTCTCTCTTTTACTGTGTTTTCTCCCCTATAATCCATTCTTTATACAATAGGATATTAACTTGAGCACCTCACACCTTTGGTCTCCAAATAAGATTCAAATACCGAGTACAGTCACAAGACCACATGTGAGCTGGTCCTCACCTGTTCCACCAACTACCTCATCTTGTGCTGCTTTCTACCCTCACTTGGTATGTTTCTAGGCACACCTCATTTCACTCAGTTTCTCTCTTGAGTGCTTCCAACTTTGGGGGCCTTAGCAGAGGTAACTGACCACACTCACATCTCCCTTCAAGAGCTGAGAATCACCTGGAAAGAAGATACTGATGTCAGACCCATAGAGAGGAAGCTATCAGCTTTATTCTTGTAAACATTGGATTGAGAACAGGCTTAGACAGGCAGCTACAATCACACCTTCTTGGAAGCCAAATTTTTCTTGTAGAAGTACACAGACTACAGAATATGGATTTCATCTCTACTTACTTCAGGTTCCTTTCTGTTTTATTTCTCGATGATTCTAGAAACTAATAAATAATTTGCCTACTGATAAAATGACATGTTTTATGGTACCAGTTTCAATCTTAAATTCTGAATGTGCAAACACAAATTTTGCTCCTCTCTAGTACCACTTTCACAATTTACAGGGAGTTTATTGTTTTTATGCTGAATCATTTTCTCAGGAAATATATCTAGGAAATTATTGGCTCTTCTAGAGAAATCTGATAACTGAGTCACATAATCTGACACTGCCCCTTTCCCAAGAAAAAGAAACAAACCAGTAAACCAATTTCATGTAATTCTGAGTTGAGGGTAGAGTTTTGTGAAATAACACTTACTGAACATTATTGTTTAAATTATTCATAGCATTCAAACACATTATTTTAAAACATTTAATTATTCCTGCTTAAAAACAAATGATGAGCTCGTAGGTGGAAAAGGTAGCTTGACCACTAAAGACTTAAATACGAAGCACAAACAGGACTGCAAAGTCACCAAATTAAAAGGTGATTTGTCTTGTAAGCTGAACAAAGCAAGTCTTCCAGGAAAAACACAACAACAATAATACCAACAAATGTGGTTCCAAAAGCTAGTTCTTTTGGTAATGTTTCTCAGACTGGGTGGTAAGCAAACATAATGCTCTGTTAGAGCAGAACAATGCTGTACCCAGTGCCTTTCTGTTCCTGGTCCTTCCTTCCACGCTGCTATTTCTACTAGGACTGTGCACACCTCTCTGAGAGGGAAGGAGGCAAAAACACCGATGTGAAGTGAGCTGCAGAAGTTACACAATATATTAGCAAGCAATCCTGGCTAGGACTCTGCCTAATGATGATCAAGAAGTTGAAGGCTTGACTCTATGACTGAATGAGACTCTTCTACTTTCTGACAGTGTCGGGCTTACACATAGTGAGGGAAAATCAATTGTATCATCTAGCACTGTGTTTCAAGTGACAGAAACCAAACTAACCCAGAAAAGGGTGTTTCAGAGTTAGGCTTCAGTAATAGTTTGATAAAGGAGGTCAAGCAAAGTCACTGGACCTCATTTCTCTTTTATCTCTTGACTCAACATCCTCAGATTTGCCTTATTTTCAGACAAATTTCTTCACTGGGGTAGGAGTTGGGTTGTGGTCAATGAAAATCTAACTTTCTATCACTTCAAATCCAATTAAAAAGAACAAAAATGCCTTTTCCCCGGAAGTCCTAGCACCTTTTATTGTGTCTCGTTGGCTGGGATCGAGTGGACCATTTGTTACGTCACACATAGTGTACCATACCTTGGCCATATGCTTCACTTTGGCTAGGCTGGGGTAGTTCTACAGAGTCCAGGATTCTGTAGGATCCCGCACAATGAGCCCTCAGGGACACCCTGAGCTTCTTTGTAGGACAGCAGGCTTTGGTTTTATTGTCTCTCTCAGCTTTCATGTGCTGTGGGAGGGACACTTTTATGTGAAGAAATCAGGCTGTATGAGAAAAGAAGGATAGCTGCTAGGTGGGGGAAAAAGTGCCCACTATAACTGCATTTTAATAGCTCATTTATAAATTGGAATTCTCAATTGCTATGAGAATCTTTGCTTCAAATTTATTTTCGAGTCCTGTGGCAGCTCCAGCTCTGAGGGGACGAAGACGGAAAGCCTAGATGGAGCGGCTGTGTCTACTTTATAAGCACCATGGTCAACCTTGGCAAACAACTTTCATCAACACTTGACAACAAGTTGCTAGCCTAAGAGAGTATCTGCCTCAGGAGTGCATGTCCAGTAGTGAATTTCATGATCTAGATCTACAACCAATATGCTTCTTTCATGGTCTAGAGAACACAGAAGGGCAATTCCAATCTGTCCCATTAGTACAACTAAATTGCTTTGTCACACTGTCAGTGACTACTGGTAAATTATCATCAGCCCTCTGTTCAAAGGGAATTCAAACTTTGAAGATAGAGTATTTGGGGAAACTAAGACAGTTAATAAGAACATAGTATAATTTAGAAGCCCAAATCTATTTTTATTTGTTCATAGTAATTATACAGAATAATGAGCTTGTGATATTTTCATACATGCATATAACATACTGTGATCTGAGATCATGTCTATTCTCCCATCACTCTCTCCTTCCTTCCTTTTCCCCCTCCTCATGATCCCTTGCCATTGTTTTTTTGTTTGTTTAGATTCCACATACAAGAGAAAATATACATTACTTGTCTTTCTGAGTCTAGCTTATTTGATTTAACGTGATGATCTCCAGTCTCATCCATTATTTCTGCAAATAATATGATTTTCTTTTTTTCTTTTCTTTTCTTTTCTTTTCTTTTCTTTTCTTTTTTCTTTTCTTTTCTTTTTTTTTTTTTTTTTTTTTTTTTTTTTTTTTTTTTTTTTTTTTTTTTTTTTTTTTTTTTTTTTTTTTTTTTTTTGGTGGAACTCAGGGCCCTGAGCTTTCTAGGCAAGCACTCTACAACTAAGCTAAATCTCCAACCCTGATTTTGTTCTTTATGGCTCAAAAAAACTCCATTGTGTATATACACTTTGTTTTCTTTATCCATTCATCTGTTGATGGGTATCCAGGCTGATTCTATAACTTCTAAGCCAATAAAATGTTAATATTGTTTTTTACACTATAGGTTTTCAATGTGTTCATATTTTTAAACTTAATAATAGTGAGGTTGTTGTATATAAAAAGAATTTGGTTTTATTACTCGGGAGAGGCTAAAGGAAAAATTCTAGTAAGGGGAGAGTTTTTTGCACCAGAATCTTGTAATCCTTAATTTTTAAGTCATTTAACATTCCAGAATTGCTTCACTTAGCACTTAATTATTTATTTTTTCATTTAGCACCTACTTTAATTGAAACAGGAAGCACTGCATGAATTTCCTTCAACTACTGGTAAAGCCGGAACTTGTAAAGAACATTTTTATCCTAAATCCTAGACGTTAGAAAGCAATACCATGCTAACTTTAAAAGAAAAATGTTATTTTTCCTGTTTGTGTTTTATAGCAATCTCAATGCTAGAAGACAGTTTCAAATTTCTGTAGTGGATGTTGCAGTTTGTATGGGTCCACAGTTGTAAGCCACAAAAGCTTACATTGTGTGAGAACAAGTCACAGCCCTGCCTTTTCTACTCACTGCTGCCACTGGACACAAGTTGTCAGATAAAACACAGTTATACTGGAATTCCAAATGATGACTTTTTTAGTGTAAATATGCCCCATGCAATATTTCAGGCAACTTGAACTTCACTCTATTTTTTTCACATTAGATCTGGTAACCCTATTCAGGATGTCACATAGCTGTTGCCACTGTTGTCCTTGGAAACTAGCCACCACCTGCCAATCAAGTGGATTTTCCAGGTGTTCGCTAGCTTGTTGGATCATGGGTTCTGAAAAGAACCTGTAATCTGGGGAGGCCATGTCACAAGCACCTGCCCTAGCTGCGGGACAGGTCAGGAGGCCCACAGTGTCTTTAGCACTGTTAGTGTGAAGCGGTCTGAGCCATCCCCCAAATATCACATTTCTCACACATGGATGGAGGTGGGGCAGCAGTGCAGTTCAGCTATTAATAGCCAGAGAAACCACTGCCTACCCTACTTGCTGTTCCATGTACATTCCTTCTCTTATTATTGTCTAGTGGCCTGGGTTTTGGGGACATGATTAATATAGTTCTCCATGTTGGTGATTGGTTCAAGAACCCAGTCTTAGACCAGTTAGCGGATGGTATGGTTTTGGCCAAGGTTATTTCAGATAAACACATGACCCAGCCTTGGCCAGTGACAAGAGAGGAGAATTTGCACAGAAGTTCTAGGAAAAGCTACTTTGTTCTTGAGACCTGCGTGAAGAAATGATCTTGAGCTGGGGGTGAGGCTCGGTCAGTGGTAGAGGGCTTGCCGGGTATATGTGAGGCCTCTGCTTGAGGCTCAGCATGGAAAAAAAAGATTCTCAAGGTCCTCCAGATGTCATTTTGTACACTGGTGAATCCTGGGCGTTTCATGCCCGTCTTGCTTCCAGTCCGTTTGATGCACACAGAAGACAAGGACTGAATGCATCATGATAATCATTGAGACTGCAGCAGGAACCACTGGATGAAATTCTCTGAAGCTCATCCTACATCTGGACATCCAGCTATGTACACAAATACATTTTTATCTGTCTTACGCAACTTCAAGTTGGGTGTCCTGTGACTTATAGCCAAAACTAACCCAACTGAAAAGAGAATTCATGAATATGGGAGACACCTTTGTAAGCTTATCATTCACTGAATCCTGAAGTTTAGCATAATACTGTTTTGATTGAATGGGAAATCATTGTTGTTACAATGTTGTGTGGCAGTGATTAGTATTCAAATTAATGCAATACAAACAACTAGAGATATGCTTCATTAGACCAGGGAAAGAGACAGTTTATAATTATTGCCAGATTCTTGCTCTTTTTGCATGAATGCCAGGAGAATGAGACAGCCTCTCAGAGTCTAAGTACCCTCTGAAGAGAGAAACATATTTAAATTTCTGGAAAGGCCTACAGTGCAAACAAACAATATTTTGGAAAACATTGCCTTCCCCTTCTTTCTTCATATGGTGGACAGCTGCTGCTTTGGTCTGCCTTGCAACCATCTCTGTTTTCTTTTTTGGTTTCGGTACTAGCTTCCTGCTTTTCCTTTATCTCTCCCTCCTCCCTGCTGCCCTGTAACCCTGCTGGGACTAGCCATGCAGGTACTACATTGGCTGACCAGTAGCCCCAAAGGTTGGCACGTGGCTTCAGGCCATTCCAACTCTCTAACAAGAATGCACATCTCTAGGGGAGTGATGATCCTCAGAAATGCCTGATTCCTGTCCTTTCTGAGGCTTGATTCTAGGGACCCTTCAGTGGCTTTGCTTAAGGTCATGCTGTGGTGTGAATGTGCCTCCCTGCGGCTCAGGTGCTGGAAGTTTGGTTCTCAGAGTGATGATGTTGGGAGGTAGCAGAACCTGGAAGTAAAGCCTAGTGTAAGGTGAGTGGGATTTTGGAGGGAATTGTCCTTGGAAGGGATTGGGTGATTCTCACCAGACCCCAGTTAGTTCTCACAAGAGGGATTGTTAGAAAAGAGCAAGCCTGGATCTTCCTCACTCTCTGGATTTCTCTCTCATGTGATATCTTCCTCTTGCACACCTTCCCACTGTGATGCCATCTGCCATGATGTAATGTAGCCATCCAGGCCCTTACCAGAGCTGAGCAAATGTCAGTGTCCTGCTCCTGAACCTACAAATCTGTGAGCCAAATAAACTTCTTTTCTTTATAAAGGACCCAGCCTCAGAAATTTTTATTACAGCAGTAGAAATTAAATTAATACAGATAGCCAATGTTTGTGTTGCATGCCACCAAAAACCTAAGCCAATACTTTCCACTAAATGATCCTTAAACAAAATCAGGCCTTTATATACACTTTTCTGTTGCCACTGGACATGTGTAAATACAAGCCTGGTATAAATCTGTTTATAGTAATTTCCATCATGTGCCTAAACTATCATATAATCAATTATTAGCAAAAGTTTATTGGAAGCTGGGCATGGTGATGCACACCTGTAATCCCTGCCCTCAGGAGGCTAAGGTAGGATTGCCATGAATTCGAGGCCAGCCTGTGTTACATAGTGAGTTCAAGGCCAGCCTGAACTACATAGCGAGACCCTGTCTCAAAACAAACAAACAAACGAACAATCAAACAGTTTATTGGAAACTAATGTGTATTTTGCTTATTTACTGCTTATATGGCACTTATTGTGTACAAACCCTTGCTTATTTAATCCTCATTACAGTCTAGTGTAAATGCTGTTGTTACACCTGTTTTATAGATTTTGAAGCTGGAACGTAGAAGGGTTAAGAAATACGTTCTAGGTCACTCAATTGGTAAATGACAGAGCTGTAATCCAAACCACGACACTCAGACTTCAGTCTGTGCTCTTTCCCATATTGTAAAATTAGCATCACCAAAACATTGAGGCCTATAAAATCTACTCCTGATGAATAAGATTCTATATATGCAGAAGCATCTTAATGATAGAATGTCTTTCCGGCCAGAAGCATGAAGTTAAATAGAAATGTCTGAAAATCCTTGGGTTCCAATTATCTTTTTTTTGAGCCAAATAAAAACTGCTTAGGATTTCCGAGGGAAAACTGCTCATCTAGTTTGTTAGCAAGGATGAACTAAGTCCAGACACCTGCTACTGTTTTTCTTTCACTGTTGCCAGGTTATCCATGAGCAGCCATGAATCAACAAGTGATTGTAATTGACACTAAATATAGTCAATTATATAATTTTCATGTCTTAAATTTATTTCCTCAAATATTGCCCCATAAAACTGTGATATTTTAAAGGCTTTCATGGAAAAGAGAGAAAGAATAGGAGATCAAAGCCTTATTTACAGTTGACTCAGCTATGCATCACACCTGCCACAATGTGAATTCTCTCAAACCACCATCATAAACTGTAATAAATGTCTATGGAATTATGCACTCATTCATTCAATTCCATGCACTAAGTCCCTACTAAGTGCCAGGTGCTGTTCTAGGCATTTGGGATTTGACAGTGAACAAGCAGACAAGAAAACCCTGTCTATGTAGTATTGAAATTCTAATTTCTCCAGGCTTTCCAGTGTTACTGTTACTATGTAGAAGGAAAGAACCCTGGCCTTGAACTCGAGGCAATACTCCTGCTTCAGCCTCCTGAGTGCTGGGATTACAGGCATGTGCCACCATGCCTGTCTTCCAATAAATTTCCAACTCATTGGCTTGGTATTCCAGAAGCGACTAAGGAGAGGACACTGTCAAAGACTGACTGGCAAAGGTGACAATATCTGCTGGGAGATAATGGAGATTATTAAGTGCCCAATATTTCATATTAACGAACTGTGCACTTCATACACGCTAATGTATTTAATTCCCATGACAACCTAGGATCTACTGTATATCAATTTTCTGATGAGCTTATTTTCACATTTTAATTTCCTTGAAGTTGAGATGTGTCTTATAAGCCATGGCCTTTTACATTGCTGTCAGCACAGCAGTGGTGGAAATTGAGGTATTGCCTGATGTCATTGCACTTGATCACACATGTTCACACATATATTTACATTTTGCAGTACGGGGGATTGAACCCAGGACCTCAAGCAAGCCAGGCAGGTGCTGTACCACTGAGCTACACGCCCAATTCTTGTTCGTATTTTCAATATTTCAGTTGAATTATGAACATTGTTGGCACTGCGTACGTTGGGTTATTTGTTGATCACACTCTCTTCATGGTTCTTGTCTGAAACCTGTTGGCACCTGTGAGTAAGATCATCTTGCTAAAGGAGTGGAAGAAAGTCTTTTAGATGGGGAAGTGAGTTAGGTGCAGCATGCACAGTGTGGCACTTCTTTAGGAAACGCTATCAATCAGTCCTATTGATGGAAGTGAGGGCAATTTTGTGCAGAAAACTGTAAGTAAGCATTGTGTCCTAATTTGATAGGTTTATTTTTCTTTTAGAGTGCATGATGAGTGTTATAATCAAGAGCACCTTAGATTCACTGGAATGCAGATTATTATTCCTGTTTTATAAATGACAAATTTGAGGCATAATAATATGAATTAACTTCCCCCAAACCCCACAGATAGAAATGGCAGAGTCAGGACTTAATCATGAACTGTATGGTTTCAGAGTCTATTTAATCAATTAAACATAATAATATACTCTTTACCAGGAAAGATGCATTAGAGGTTATCACAGCCTGGTTTATTTATCCAGTCAATCAGTCATTGAGGGCCTACTATGTACCAGATATTGGCATATACTTGGGAACAGGTACAGTGGTGAGCAAGAACCACTTGGAGCTCCCCTATGGGGTTATATCTCTTATTAAGGAAATAAATCTTAATCAAATGTTCAAATAATGATAGGAAAAAATACAAAGGTGCATCTGTATGATAAGAGACAGGAGAGCTATACAGTGCTGTTAAAATGTAAAATGATAAGCCCTTTTACAATCTGGAAAGTCAAAGTCTTCCTGGATGAAGAGTCTTTCAAATTAAAAATAAATAGGCAATGAAGGTGCAGGGAAGAGCACTCCAGAGAGAGGAGATAGCATGTAAAAAGGCCCAATGTTGGGAAAGAATTTAGAATGTTTTCAAGTTGGAAAAAAGAAAAGTGGGGTGTGTGTGTTTAGCTGGGGATCAGAGAGTCATGAGATGAAAGTAGAGGGATAGATGGGGTAAGCTAGCACATGACCCTGTGGGCCATAATTCACTGGCTGTAAGGCAGGAAGGGAGGGTGGAAGGGAAAGCTACTCAGGTTATAGCACTCAAAAAACAGAGAGATTTGAAGGGAGGAGCTGGGAAGGGAGACAGACCCGTTTGGGCCACACCCTCAGTGACCCACCTCTTCCAACCAGACCACATTTCTTAAGAGCAAGTCGGCTATATCTCAATAATCCAATCACCTTCCAAAAGTTGTGTTTATGACCAAATGAGGGTTTGGGGGAATATCTAGACATAAAGCATGATAGTGACCAAAAAAGGAAACAGCAGAGAAAAACTAGGAGATCTAATTTTGTCCTTTCACTTGGTCAACAGATCAATCTAGGCCATTACTCAGGTAATTCTTTTTCTTCTCCCTTTTTATTTACAAATTAGAGAGTGGCTGAGTGTATGGGATTCCCAGTCCTGGTAAAGGAGTAGACAAAGATGGAGTAATTCTAACAATTTCATTTTCCCCATTGCAACAACAAAAGTAGCAGCAATGACACAACCAACAATTACTGAGTGTTGCCAGGCCCCTTCCTTCCTTAAGCCATATAAAGAAAGATGTCAGTGTCCTTTCTGGGTAGTAAGATCTAAATCTCAATCTTTGAAATCTTAACTACTTTAATCTTTGGATCTTTCTTAACCACCTCAATCTTCGCATTTTACCTACCTCAACCTTTCGATCCTTCTTAACCAGAAGCTTGAGTATACTTTAGAATTGACCAAGAATAAGTGTTAAAATGGCTCAAAAGAAAATAATTTGACCAATGTAGATATAAACTTAGCATTGGGCAGACTGGCTCAATTAAAGGAGAAATTACATCACAGGTTGATTTTCTAAAGCTATGGTAAGTTCCAGGAAAAGACTCTGGGGTAGGGACAACATGATTATTAAGGCGGATGCTAATGAAGACTTTAAATTTAAATTCAGGTATTTTATTATGGAAAAGCAAGTTTAATGATAGATGCTGTTAAATTATGGTAGGGACGAGTAAGGGCTAAGATTGGAGAATGGCTTCTACAGGGAGAGTGTTCATTTGGTTGAGAATAGACTACCACAGATTATCAATCATTCTGAACTCTTTGCAGAGCCAGAGAGCGAGAAGGGCACCTCACTGTTTCGCTGAGGTTTGTTCGCAACAGTCAGCGCCTGTGATTAGGGCACATAGCTGATAGACTGACTTAGTGGGAAATGTAGCAAGACCAGTTTTTATTCCAAAACTATTCTTCGCTATTTTAAGAAGTGACTGCCTCTTTATTTCTTTAGAGTTTTTTAATCTGCCCAAACTTAGTCTATCAATGATTTATGAAAGACAGTATTCAGTCCACTAGTTACCTACAAAGGTTAATTTTTCTGTCATACCTTCCCTTACTGTGGTTAAATATTCGTCAGTATTATGAAAAACACCAAAACACTGAGCATGTCAAAAACATCAGTGTCTTTGCCAGTCTGTAGAATGAATTACTCTTTATAGTTATATATTTTATAGTATAGACTGCTGGGAATACAAAAGAAGGAAAGCAGGAAGGAGAGAAGGGAGGATGGATGGATAGATTGGAGAATAAGGAGGGAAAGAGAGAAAGAAGAAAGTCAATACATTCAAAGAGATTCTAATCTGACTGGAAAGGTGGAAATGAAAACTCAGTCATCCTCCTCACCATCATCCTTACCGCTCTTAAACACCTGTTGTGGCAGGTACCACACAGAAAGCTTCATACGCATTACCCTACTTGATACTCTCAATGACTTTTGGAGGTAGCCATTAGAACCTAGTTTAGAAAAAGAGAAAACTGAGCCCCAGGGAGCTGCTGGCTTGGTAGTGGCTGACTCAGGGCTGCAAACCTACATCTGTCTGATTTTAGAGCCTATGAGTCTTCTGTGACTGCAGACGGACCCCACAAGAAAGCTAGGAAGCCAAATAGAGTGACTAATCACCAACTCCATTAGTGGACACAACCAGTCCCAGCACGGACAAGATTCATTCCTGGTGGCTGTTGCTATTTATTGGCTGGATCGAGTGTAAATTCTCACCCTTGTAATGTGATCTGTGTGGGAGCAGTTTCCAGACTTGTAAAGTATATAGAAACAATGCGGTGGGTGAGTTGTTATTATATGTATTGTAGACAAGATAGAGAATAATGTACCCAAGTTTGCTCCTTCTTAAAGGACCAGTTATAGATTCTAGAATATATTAAATTTAAGCACATGATCTTTTCTTTTCCCATTTCTATCTAGATAGAAACAGAAATAAACTCTCGATTGTAGTTGAAGTCCTGTGTGTAGTTACTCCTGCAATCACTTATCTAACCAATATTTACAAGCCTCTACTAAGTACCCAGTAATATCCAGGTTACTGCACACACAAACGTGGAAAGTCACCACTGTGTTTAGGAAGCTAGGTCTCACTGCAAACAGACACAGAGTTGCAGATGCAGAAATAAAAAGTATGGGAGACCCTGGCAAATACTGCATGAGACATACTAGAAACATTATCCTTCATTTAAGTGAAATTGAAATAGAACTAGACACCATGTATTTTATCTGGCAACCTCAGGGAGACATGAAAACCAGACACACCCCAAAAAACCATGGCTACTGTAATGGATGTACTGTCCTGACTAGCCATAAGAAGGAAGGAACATTTTGCCCTGTTTATAAGGGCAAAAGGGAAACTTCCCAGAGCTGTGGGACTGATTTGAAGGAATTCAAAGTGTGCAGGATGATCTTGAAGGAAGAGTAAGATTTGATAGGCAGAGATGGGGGAAGAAATTTCTGGAAACAAGGAAAGGCATTGTATTGACTCTAAAATGGTTTGCAAGAGAGCAGATTTAATACAGGAAAAGTCCATGTTATAACATTCACACACACAAGCCAAATGCAGGAAGAGTGCAGAACACCTACCTATGCACTAGAGACCCCAAAAATCCAATCAAGGGCAGAGAGCCCATGACAAGGTCCCATGTACATCTGTGTCTGCACTAAAAGGCTGAAGAAATCTATACTGGAACCAGGATGCGATGTTCACAGCAGAGATGAAGACCAGCGCTCTCTTGAAGTGAATAGCAGCCATCCCTGATGACAACAAGGCCCCAAGCTCCTTCTGTGATGAGAACAGCCGAGTTCCCTTCTGGGAGAACCAGCCACAACAGAGCTTCTCCTAGGAAACAGCCAGCTGCTATCCTCTGCTCCTGTCCTCCTTTATGTTGTGTCTACAGTAAACTTCGGGCAGATTTTCTAGGCCCAGAACCACAACAACTCAGTCCAGCTGGGTGGTCCTGATCAAGGTGACCACAGTAAGTCTCCCACAGGCATAGAGTTTGAAATTAATTGTTGGGGTATATGGGCCATGGCAGGAGTCAATGTGAGAGCTAGATCATGAAGGAATTTGGAAGAAAGATGGGAGACTTGAAACCTCAGCCTGCCATTAATATGAAACCATTCAAAAAGTAGATTTGACAATTTATTTTTCTTATTTTTGTATAATCAGACTTTGGCTAAGCAGTATATTACAAAGTGTGGGCCATGAGCTAATGTTACTGTGTGTGAGATAATTTCAGATAATAATTCCTGATGATTTAAAGTAAATAATCTAAATTAACCAGGAAGACTATTAATTTTCTTTCAGACATTGAAGGTTCTAATTTTATTTTTTACGTACTCTTAAGAAAAACAAGACTTCAATTTTTAGAGCAGTTTCAGGATTACAGAAAAATCAAACAGAAACTACAGGGAGTTCTTGTATATCTAGTTCTTTTTGCTTTGTTTTTGCAGTACTGGAGATTGAATCCAGGGATTCATACAAGGTAGGTGAGTCCTCTACCACTGGCCTGTATCCCCAGTCCTTTTTATTTTTTTATCTTGAGACAAGATCTTACTAAATTGCCCTGGCTAGCTTCAAATCTGTGATCTTCCTGGTTCTACTTTCTGTATAATTGGGAGGGCAGGTGTATGCCACTTTCCTCAGTTTTGATATCAATTTTATTCTCATTAACAGCTAATAGTTGCTTATCCTGCTGGAGGGAGAGAGGGAGAGAAAGGGAAAAAGAAGTTTGGGGCAGGGGAGAACACTCAGCTCTGAATCTTTGATAAATCACATACTGATTTACAACTGAAAATAAAAGTCGCTTTGTTTTCACCATATGTTTTCTCCTTCTGAGAATGATATGTCTTCTATTTAAGCTGTGGTGATAAAAACTTGTAGTTTAAAAAGCATCTATTTACATACAAAAAGTGAATCTATTAAGTGACGATAAGGTGGCCTGCAGGTGACTAGATGACCAGTTTAGAAAGTCTAGCAGAGATGGTGAAACTTGTAGACCTTTCAATATTAAAAATAGTGTGCCAGCCCTGCGTGCCCCTGGCACACAGCCCGGCTCATGGCCCCAATTCATGGCCGCAGCTCTCAGTGCGAGTGACGCAGTTTGAGCCTGCAGACACACTGTGGCTACTGGAGGCCTCAGAGACCTCCACAGAAAGACACACAAACGGAGCGGAGTGGTGGACACTGAAGACTGGAGTGGCTGGTGAATTACCTGGGTCATCTGATCTCAGATGGCCCCCAGGAGAGGGTGGTGATTGGCTGATTGCCATCTTGGAAAGGGGCCGAGCTCAGAACTCAGAAAAGCTGCTAGTGGCTTTTGGTGCTGGGGCAAGGTGGGGCAAGGTGGAGCAGAGTTCAAACTCAAGTCGGAAGGAGGGAAAGGAGCCAAGTTCAAACTGGCAGGGACCTGAGTCCAAGCCGGTGGGAGACACACAGTGTGTCTCCAGCTGAACAAATTGGATTTCAACCCCACAGCAAGTGATCAGGCTAAACGTCAATAGAATGGGTGAAGCCTTGCTATCGAACCCAGCTGGGAACACTCGCTGCCCTGCCAAAATCTACTGCTGGGAGTAATTAACAAGGACCTGGGTCTGTCTATGCTGTCTACCAGTGACAGCAGAGACATGCCTGGAACCAGACATTTTATTTTATTATTATTATTTTTAGTATTTTTTTCCCCTCTCTGCTCTTATTTTTCTTATTTTTTTCTCTTTCTTGTTTTTATAGGAAAGTGACTTTCTATTTTTTTGCTTTTTTTTTTTGGTGTTGTTCTGTCCTTGTTTTATTTCTTCCTTCTCTCCTTTCCTTCTGTTTCCTTTACCAGTTTCCCAAAGTTTGTATAATCTTCCCCTGGCTTCCAACCTTGCTTCTCATCTCTTTCTCTTCTTCTATTTCTCTATCCTTTCCTCCTAATCTCTTTTGAATTTTCTCCACTGAGGGTAAAATCACCATATTGAGGGCATATTTACTGCATACAAGTTTCTGGTTATTGGGGATACTGTTATATAACCACAAATCTAGTTCATAAGGTATAAGGTGGCAGATCAATAGTTACTAGTTTGTTATTTTCTAGACTGTGTCTGATGCTATTGTTGTTGCTGATTATACTACTTTAGCCAAGGTGACAGAATTGTTCTACTCAGTTCTTCCTTGCATGCCAAGACTAAGATTGACAGAGGGTCATGAATAACACTATAGGCCACGGTCAAAAAACTAAGGGCTGGCCAAATAGCAACTTCTCAGCCCCAATAAATTGAAGAGGCAAGATTTTGCAACAGACTCATAATACAAAAACCAGATACACCTGTAAGACATCTCTGAGGAAGTAGTCACTTCCAAAAGGTTCTCAAAACTAACAAAAAAAGTTACCTGCCACGGGCAATTCATAAGCATCAACTCAGGAACTAAACGAAAGAAGAAAAAATAGAAAATGAGAAGATACACAAATAAGATGCAACCCCAAACCTCCAGCTCATCAAAAGCAAACCCAGGGGGTAATGAAGTAGAACAATCTAGAAGCTTCCCATCCAGACTCTTGGAAGTAGTAACAGCAGAAGTAACAAAGCAGATGAGTGAGGCTCTAGAAAACATCAAAATAGAAATCATTTCCATAATGAAAGACATGATTAGTGACTCTAGAGCAGATACAGATAAAAAAACAGAAGAGCTTAGAAAATGATGGAAACCATAAATGCCCAACACAGGAAAGAAATGGAATTCATGAAACAGATTCAAACAGATGTCCAAGAGATTAAAAGTTCTAATGAAAGTATTGGCAGTAGAATGAAGCAATGTGAAGAGAGAATCTCAGATATAGAAGATAAGATTTTGATCAGTGATCAAGAAAATAAAGAGTTCTTCAAAATGGTAAGGGACCATAAAAAATCGATACAACAGCTGCTGGATGACATGAAGAAAAATAACATAAGATTGATTGGAGTCAGTGAAAAAGCAGGAGATAGCACAAGTCACGTAAGAAACCTGTTCACAGAAATAATGGTGGAAAACTTCCCAAGTATGGAAAATGAACTGGTCATACAGATAAGTGAGGCATACAGAACTTCAATTAGCCATGATCAACAAAAATCTACCCCAAGGCATATAACAGTCAAGATTCTAGAAATTCAACACAAGAACAGAATATTGAAAGCTGTTAGAGAAAAGAAACAAATAACCTATAAAGGAAAGCCCATCAGAATCACAGCAGACTTCTCAACACAAAACCTCAAGTTAAGGAGAGCTTGGAGTGAAGTATTTCAAGCCCTAAAAGACAACAACTTCCAGCCCAGATTGATGTACTCTGCAAAACTGTCTTTCAAAATTGATGGAGAAGTAAGATACTTCCATGACAAAGAACACCTGAAGAGATTCATGACCACCAAACCAGCACTCCAAAATATTCTGAAGGGCATTCTGGAAAGACAAAATGAGGACTATAACTCCAGGAATCACAACAGAATGAATCCTTCCGGCAAGGCAAGTGATTAAACAGAAAGGAAAACTAGGAATCCAACAACAGGTAAATAATATAACAAGAATAAGTCAACATATGTCAGTTATAACCATCAATGTAAATGGTCTCAACTCACCAATCAAAAGAAGCAGACTGGCAGAATGGGTCAAGAAGCAAGACCCAGCAATACGCTGCATACAAGAAACACATTTAATTCAAAAAGAAATTCAGAGACTGAAAGTCAAAGGATGGAAAACAATACTTCATGTGACAGGAATCTGGAAAAAAGCAGGGGTAGCCATTCTATTTGCAGACAGAGTGGATTTCAAGCCAAGGCTCATTAAGAAAGACAAAGAAGGTCACTACATCCTTGTAAAGGGAACAATCCAAGAAGAAAAGATGACAATTATAAATATATATGCACCAAATACCAGCATGCCTGATTACATACAACAAATATTGATGGACATGAAAAACCAAATAAGCACCAATACAATTGTAATGGGGGATTTCAATACCCCACTGTCACAAATAGATCAACTAGACAAAAAGTCAACAGGGAAATATCAGAACTAAATCAAACTCTTAAACAAATGGACCTAGTAGATGTATACAGAGTATTCCACCCCACAACATCAGAATACACATTCATCTCAGCTACACATGGGACTTTCTCCAGAATAGACCACATACAGGGATATATGCACAACCATGTTTATAGCAACACAATTTGTAATTGCTAAGTCTTGGAAACAGCCTAAATGCCCCACAACCAATGAATGGTTAAAGAAGGTGTGGTTTTTCTACACAATGGAGTACTATACCATCATGAAAAAGGATAAACTAGAGTAATTTGTTTGTAAATGGATGCTCCTTGAGAACATACTGTTAAGTGAAATAAATCAGACACTCATGAGTACACATCAAATTGTTTCTCTGATATGAGAAACCATAACTGTTAATAAGGACAAAAAGGTGTAATAGATATTTTATAAAAGGAAGATAAAGTCACTCCTTCTTTCTTCTTATTTTTCTTTATTAAAACATTCAAATTCAGTATTTACTATTTTTGCCTCAAAATTTTTTTTCTTTATCAGAAAAAGCTATAAATACATCTAAAGTTCTCTTTCCTATTCATTTCCCTCAATAACCCAGTTGATATGTCTCTCTATATGTGTATAGCCATAAACAGTCTGTGCTACGATATGTGCTTTTCCAGTCCTCATATGTCATACTTTACTTTTTATTTTGTATTTGCTATTTTTGCTGAACATTGCTTTCCAGATTAATGGGTATTATATTTTTCAATTATACATTCTATAAAAAATAATAGACCACATAGTAGCTCATAGAACATGCTTAAGTAAATACAAAAAAATAGAAATTATCCCATGCATACTATGAGACCATAGTGCATTGAAACTGGAAATAAACAGCAAAAGGAACCACAAAAACTCCATAAACACATGGAAATTAAACAGCATGCTTCTGAACAATCAGTGGGTCAGAGAAGAAATTAAAGAAGAAGTTAGACAGTTTCTACACTTGAATGATAATGCCAATACAACCTACTGAAATTTGTGGGACAGAATGAAAGCAGTTCTACAAGGGAAATTTGTAGCATTGAACACCAATATCAGAAAAACAGAGAGAGCGCAAATAAACAACCTGATGTTGAACCTCAAGCTTCTAGAAAAAGAAGAGCAACTCAAACCCAAAGCCTGTACAAGGGAGAATATTATAAAGATCAGAGGTGAAATTAATGCAATTGAAACTAAGAAAACAATACAAAGAATCAATGAATCAAAGAGTTGGTTCTTTGAAAAATTAAATAAAATTGACAAACCCTTAGCCAACCTTATAAAAAAAAGGAAAGAAAAGACTCAAATTCATACAATTAGGAATGAAAAGGGTGAAATCACAAAAGATCCTGCAGAAATCCAAAAGCTCATCAATACCTACTTTGAGAACCTGTATTCTAATGATATCGAAAATACAGAAGAAATAGACAGATTCCTAGATACATATGAATTACCAAAACTGAATCAAGAAGATATAAAAACTCTAAATAACACAATATCAGCCACTGAAATTGAAGAAGTAATTAAAAACCTACCAACAAAGAAAAGCCCAGGTTCTGATGGATTCACCACTGAATTCTACAAGAAACTTAAAGACGATTTAATGCCACTAATTCTGAAACTCTTTAATGAAATTGAAACAGAAGCAATACTCCCAAATTCATTCCTGGAAGCAAGCATTACCCTGATACCAAAGCCAGAGAAGGATCCAATGAAAAAAGAGAACTACAGGCCAATATCATTAATGAATATAGATGCAAAAATTCTCAATAAGATACTGGCAAACAGAATGCAATGCATTATCAAGAAGATTATACACTATGACCAAGTAGGATTCATTCCAGGGATGCAGGGATGGTTCAACGTATGCAAATCAATAAATGTGATACACCATATTAACAGAGCCAAGGACAAAAACCATATGATCATTTCAATAGATGCAGAAAAGTCATTTGACAAGGTCCAACACCCATTCATGATAAAAGCCCTGCAGAAAATTGGAATAGACGGTCTTTATCTCAATCTGATAAAAGGCATCTATGACAAACCAACAGCCAACATCATACTAAATGGTCAAAAACTAAAAGCTTTCACTGTAAAATCCGGAACAAGACAAGGATGTCCACTCTCACCACACTTATTCAATATAGTTCTGGAAAAATTAGCCAGAGCAATTAGACGAGAGAAAGAAATAAAAGGAATAAGGATAAGAAAAGAAGAAGT
Organism: Hystrix cristata; assembly: GCA_004026905.1. Lineage (NCBI taxonomy): Eukaryota > Metazoa > Chordata > Mammalia > Rodentia > Hystricidae > Hystrix > Hystrix cristata. Next base: position 303 of record PVJO010027300.1, on the reverse strand, counting down.
TAAATTATCATTATTTGCAGATGACATGATACTCGATATAGAAGACCCCAAAAACTCCACCAAAAGACTTCTAGATTTAATAACCAAATTCAGCAGCGTAGCTAGATACAAAGTCAGCACTCAGAAATCAATAGCATTCTTGTACACAAACAACAGACTCACTGAGAGAGAAATTAGGGAAACAACACCTTTCACAATAGCATCTAAAAAAAATGAAGTACCCTAGAATCAATCTAATGAAGGAAGTAAAAGATCTATACTATGAAAACTACAGTACTTTGAAAAAGGAGATTGAAGAAGATA
>PVJO010027299.1:0-19809 GCA_004026905.1 Hystrix cristata | reverse complement strand
AAAAAAAAAAAAAAAAAAAGAAAGAAAGAAAGAAAGAAAGAAAGAAAGAAAGAAAGAAAGGAAAAAGAGAAGAAAAGATATGAATAAGAGTTCAATTCTACATATGCATAGGACAACAAAAGCTGGGCATCTTTAAGGAATCATGGAAGGTGCCCACCTCAGACAAAGAGGGACCACAGCACATTTCTGAAAGTGACCTTCTGCTTGGAGTCACGGTGCACAAACAACTGCAATTTCTTTTTTATAGAAACGCACTACTATTTGCAGTGTAATTTAATTGCACTTCACGCTCATCACCCAGCCCCCTCCCAGGTGACTGAGCTGCAGAAAAGATGGGAAATCCTCACCGAGAGTGGCTTGGAGGAACGCGCGCCCTGCCGCCGCTTCTTCAAGACCAGCCTGCTGGCTGAAGTTGAGCCCAAAGCAAATTGATTCTGCTTCAAAGAGACACAAGCCCATCACAGAAACCCTTGCAGGGCTGACCCTGAGCACCTGCCAACAGGAATGTCCAGGAGAGTCCCTGGCCTGGGGCATCTCCCCACAGTGCAGATTCTGACTTAGGGCCTGAGCCGTCTCCCCGAAGTGCACTCCCAGGAAAGAGCCGGGCTGCCGATGTGAGACCTGTGCCCAGAATGTGAGCACTCGGGTGGAGGAGTTTTGCACACCGTGGCCATCATGGTGTGCATTCAATTTATGGGGAAAGAATTCACATTTCATACACATGTACCTTTCCTTCTTAATTTACTCCTAGACTTGTACCTCCAGAACCCATTTATCACCCCCCCCAAAAGGCCTTGTACCTATTAATTCCCCATTCTCCTTCCCCAGCCATGCAAACATTAATTTCAGTCTCTGTGGTTTTGCCTATTCCGGGAATTTCACATAAATAGAATCATGCACTGTGTCCCAGTCAGTTTATAGTTCACAGAAAAAAACTTTTTCTACTGCATTTTATTGTGTTTTTTTAAATTTTATTTTATTTACCAAGAACACATTTTGCTACATTGTATACATAATGATCCCTTTCATCATAGTTAGTTTGTATCTCTACATGATGTATCTTGTTTTTTCCCTTTCCCTACCCCTCCCCTCCCTCCTTATTTGCAACAGCTTTATATGCATTTTTCCAATTTTCCCCTTTTCCCCCTTCTTTTCTTTTTCCCTTCTTTCTCGTTCCCCTCCTCTCTTTCTAATTCTTCTCCGTATTGAATATTACCTTTCTTTTACATAGTACCTATTATACCTTTTTGTCTGCCACAAAAAAAGGATAAACTTGAGACATTTATAAGTAAATAGATGCCTCTTGAGAACATACTCTTCGGTGAAATAAATCAGACACACACGAATAGGTTTTATTGTTCTATTGTTTGTGTGGGAGCTGGGAATCAAGCTCAGGGCATTGCACTTACCAAGCAAGCTCTCTACCACTTGAGCTAAATTCCAACTCTACTGCCATGTTTGAAAAGCTCAGTGTTATTTACAGTTTTATTGTATGTGTTAGGAGAATACTGTTGATAAAATAAAATTCACATATTGTGATACATACTATTTATACTATATTATATAACGTTGGTATAATCTATTTAGATTATTTATCATACTTATCATCCACACGGTTTAAATACAGAATAAATATACTCTACATTTAATTACATGTGATATATAACATTTTTGTATATGTAATTTTGTATATTTTTGTAATTATGTAATATGTATCTCACACATTAAATAAATATTTAAATCAGTTATACATTATGTATAGTCATGTGTTTATAATTTTATATATTTTATACATACTTTGTATTAAATGTTATGTATAACCTATAATAAATTAAATAGTTAAGTAAAATATAAACATTTAATTCAATACCTTAAACAATATAAATGCAAACTTTGGAGAAGTTATTAATAATTATCTAATAATTAGCATTAATATAGTGGATTAGTTGACAATTCACAATTAAGTCTAAATTAATAAATATTAAAATAATTTATAAAATGTAATTCATTACTATCAAATGAGAGCAATTTAGATTTTATATTAAAATTAATTTAAATCTAAATTAATATACCATAACACAAAATATTGTAGACAATGAAATATAATACACAAAAGTTTTAATTATGTGTATAATTAAAAAGAAATGTCACATTATATAATTATATATGCCATTTATCATATTTATAATTTCCAGGTTAAGTTTTCAGTCTTAGATCCAAAATGTGCATACGATGGAAAAAATTATTGTGTCTGTTGAGCTTACATACCTAAAGACCTATTTTCAGACATAAGAAATGGCAGGAATTGGAGATTTAGCTTAGTGGTAGGGCCCCAACCTAGCAAGCACAAGGCCCTGAGTTCGATCCTCAGCAACCCCCAAAAATGACATATTTCAAACCCAGCTTCAAAGAATATTTTATTTCACTTGTTGGTAGGTATAAACAGAGATTCTCAAACACAAGTACATTTCCAATCTTAGTCAGGCATGGCAGTCACCCCTATAATCCCAGCACTTGGGAGGCTGAGGCAGGAAGATTGCAAATATAAGCCCAACCTGGGCTACATAGTGGTATCACGTGCAACCTGAACTATATCGTGAGACCCTGTCTCCAAAAAACTAAAACCAGAACCAAACGAAACTTTGAAGATATGCAGTTTTCTCTTTCCCTCATACTTTTAAAATTCTTTCTGTATTTTACTATTAAATGGAAAATACTACTGCAAGAATATTCTATGCTTATTTTTCCCAGCATGAATTAATTAGTCCAAGAGTGACCAAGAAAATTATGAATCAATTCCATTGATAGAATCTGCTTTCTCCTTCTAATTGTGGTAGAAAAGAACAAAATATTTTTTGTAATTGTGACACGTCCTTTCCACCAGATTTGTTGATATAATCTGGCATCATTCTTATTTAGGTAATAGATTTTCCCAAAGTGACTTCATCGTCTCTTTAATAATACGAAGTTTTCACCTTGTATTACATTAATCCCTGACTTTTTTTTTTTTTTTTTTTTTTTTTTTTTTTTTTTTTTTTTTTTTTTTGTCTAAAAGCTACTTGACAAAAGGGGGAAAAAAAAGCTGTCCAGACTTGGTGAGCATTGTGGGAATTTGACTCAGTTATTCTGTCTCTGTGCACAGTTGACAGCCTGGTACAAAACTTTTAAAGTCAACAATTTCCCTTTCAAAATCGATACTTCGTTGAGGTGTTATTACAAGGAGGAAATTTCCCTTCGGAGGTGAATTTCCATCCTCTTTCCATCGATAACACCATTCTGGGATGCTAGTCATAGCTGTGATGCACATTAGATAAATGCCTTTTTAATAAAAAGGATGCAGGTGTGCTGGAAAAATATCGTAATTGAGCGATTTTAATCTCTCAGCATCATTAGGTGGGAGGAAACTGTGTACGTGATTCTTAATTCTTGAGCAAGAGCTGCCAACCTTTTCTGTGGCCATTAAAGCAGACAACACACTCACTATTCCATGAAAATACGGGAACACTCCCATCTCTCTCTTTGCAAATTTCTTTATCCTCCAAGATTTGCAATTTGAAGGCAAATCTATTTCTTTCCCCACCTAGTATGAATTTGGCACTAATAATCATGCATTTCAATTGCTCTAGATCATACTTTTTTTCCTTCTTTACCGATTTATCTTACAGGCACACATAAAACTCAAGACTTGGGCAAAATTGATGGAAGAGGATCCCTGAAAATGATCTGGGGAAGATTATTCTAAACTTCCGGACAGTGCAAAGAAATAGTTGAAAGTAATTATTGTAGACATCACCACATTGCAGACATGGCTGCGATTTCCTCCCACAATACGGCCTGGAACACGGTTTCTCAACATCCACGTAGAACACTCTCTGCTCCCTCTTTGTTCTCAGTTTAGAACTCATTCGTCTTCCTCTGTTTGAGTATTTTATTTTCCCACCAAAAAAAAAAAAGAAAAAACAAGCAAACAAACAAACAAACAAAAAAAACAAAAAGAAGAAGAGGAAGAAGAAGAAGAAGAAGAAGAAGAAGAAGAAGAAGAAGAAGAAGAAGAAGAAAACCAAAGGAAATTTTATACTTTTATGAAGTGAACGTTTCATAAGGTGAAATCAGAAGGAGTAAAAATAACTCAGCTGAATTTGCCTATTTTGAGTGCATAAATAAATGCTTCCTAAAGGCTTAATTTCATATTTTAAAATTTTTCTACTCTGTAGCGTATCCCAATTGTTTTTTTCTAACCAGTGTGTTTGTGATAAGTTTACATTCATTTGGGGCCACTGAATTTTTTTTAACTTTTTCTCCTGCCTCTTCAAGCACTTGGTACTTGGATAAATGAAAATCAAAGACAGACAACGTCGCGTCTTGACATTTCTCTTTTTTGCATACAATGTGCAGCAATCCACGTGATCATCCTCTGAAGAAAAGGCTGCTTGTGCAAAAAGATGCCACCGTTGCTGATGGAAAGGATCATCTTTGTGCTGTGGTCTTGTTTGTAATTTCAACATCTGTACAGCTGGGTGTGGTGGCATGGTCCTGTAATCCCAGCACTTGAGAGGCTGAGGCAGGAGGATCTCTGCAAATTCAAGGCCAGCCTGAGCTACATAGTGAGCTCACGGCCAGCTTGGACTACACAGCGAGACCCTGTCTCAAAAAACAAAATCAAACAAAAGAAAAAACATCTCTACAGTTTATTCCTTCCTCTTCAACCTCGCATAGCCACACAGAACTTAGGAGATACCAGCCCAATTTAGGCACCAGAAAACCTAACATTGCTGCTAGGACACCGTGCAACACAACTTCCCTTCTGACATGTTTCTTTCTGCAGAAAACATGTCCATTTTCAGCCCTCATGATTGAAAGTAAACCGAAAGAAGCAGGTATCCATCTGAAAAAGTTACCACTCTACAGAAAGCAAAGAGACACAAGCATCCCCCGAGGTGAGAATTGAAAAGTCAAAGGAGGAATAGACGGCTGTGTTAACTTTCCCACTCTGAGCCTCTAACATCTAAACATCCTGACACACTGAACGCACGGATGTTATCTGGATTTTTCATACTGACAAAAACACAACCAGAGACATGAGTGAGGAAGCGTGATCGATTAATACAAACAGGTATCTTAGAAATGCAGACAATTTCCATTCCTACCATGATGTTTCTTCCACATGTCTACAACTATTGAAATATTCCCATCCCCCTGGTCAGTCTCTGATACCATCCCAGGACGGATGGATGGCTTCCTCTCCTTGTTCCTTCACAGAAATAGAATCTGTATTTGTCTCTTTTCCATTCAGAGAGCTGCAATGGACCGGAGCAGGTTTATTGGGCTCAAGGTTGCTGGAGTTCAGTTCATGGTTGGCTGGCTCCAAAGCAAAAACATGGCGGAAGGAAATAGCAGAGGAAAACTGCTCACATCCTGCCAGTCGGGAAAGAAGAGAGAGAAAAAAGACACTGGGGACAAGAACACACCCTTCTACATCATGCCCTTAGCGGCCACCTCCCACCCGTATTGAACTCCTAACAGCACATTCAGCTGTGAACCCATCAATGGGTAAATCCACTGGGCAATTAATATGGTATCCGCATGATCCAGTCACCTCACAGAGGTCCAAATTCTGAACACATGAATCTTTTGCAAAACACTCTAGTTCTAAGCTGTAACACCTCAAAACAAGCAAGCTGCACCCTATGTAGGAACCATGCACAGTGGGTTGCCCCAGAAAGATGAAAGCAGACTAGAGTTACCAGGAGTGATGGGGGGAGGAATAAAGACCTACTGACCGAATCATTGCACCCAGATCTCCTTTGGGGTGAATGAAAACCTTTTGAGACTAGCCAACAAAGATAGTTGTTCCTCACCCCTTGCATGTACTCAAAGTCACCACGTGTGCCTTGCAAACAGCCAGTTTTGTTACTGGACTTTAGTTCAGTTTTTAAAATGTGCTACTGTGTCCTCTATTCAAAGACTACCATATTTTGTGTGTGAAACAACCCAAAACCTCATGATTAGAGGTTGAATACATTTGAAATTTGCATCTAGGCAAGCTATCATTTGACCAAGTTTTTCTGAATTTTGTGACCAGCTCTAATTGCTCCAGGTGAATCAGAAAAGTGCAAGAGCAAGATTTTAGACAATCGTTTAATGCCTGTTAGTGGAGAGAAGTTTTCAAAAGCCTTCCCAGGGATGGCCGTGCACTTAGACAGGACTTGAAGGAAAGTAGAGGGAGTGCTAATGTCCGTGGTCCGTAGCTCAGAGTCTGGTGAACGGGAGCAAGAAACGACTCTCACATGTGGAAATCAAGAATAGAGATACAGTACCAACATCAAACTCCATCTTGTATCATGAGGAAGCGATCAATTCCACAAGGATGGTAAGAATACATGGAGTATTATTATCGTTTTCTTGCACACAGCAGCCTCCAGCGTTTTGTCCACACTGTCCAGCTGAATGGAAGCTTTGCTGTGTCCCTTGTCTGCTGCTGGGGTTGGGTGGTCCCCGAGTTTACAGGGCTGTGCCCCTCCCCGGAGAGGAAAACTACAGACAGGCAGCGTGTGGCTCACACCAAGCTCTCCGTATCATCTCCGTGATTGCTTCTCAAATACAATTTAGCGCCTGACTTTGACGGCAGAAGCCCTTTGTCTGCAGGACCTTGCGTGCTCAGAAGCCACTTTGCCTGCGTGTCTCGCATTTCACCGAGTCGGCCGAGCCGCGCTCCCTCATGCACTGACATTTAATTTTGGAGAAGCTGGTGCAAGGCAGGGCCTCTTTCCGTAATAACTGGGGGAGTCCAAGGCCGCCTCCGGATGCAGGCCGAGGTCTGTCTCCTCAAGCCTGGCTTTCCGGAGATGATGAATGTGGCCGGGAGCTGGGTCGCCCGAGCGATCTTAGATTGCTGGAGGAGACTTCTGTCGCTTCTCAATTCACATATTGTAGCGTCCTCTTTTGGGCAATGTGCCTGGATTATGGCAGCACATGTGCTTCTGAATATAAATTTAAAAGAAATTATTCAAAGCAATCTGGATGCAAAGATTGAATGAATTTTTCTTATACGCTTTCATGCTCCTTTGGCTAATTGAACAACAAATTTCTTTACTGCACCCAGACGAAGGTTGGGAAGCACGCAAATGGGACAAACTTGTGAAAAGGACATTCCTGCTGGGAAATGTATTTTCCCAGGTTTGGGTGAGATTTGAAAAACCACACAGACATCAGAAACTCCTCCGATGTCGGAAGGTAGATTGAAATCACAAATGCGTCTTAGATGCTAAACTCAAATCGTCACAGACGTGGTTCGACCACATAACACGGTTTCAAAAGCCATCGAGATAACTACGAGTTCTGTGACCAGATAATACATTTGACTGCTATCCTGGGGGAGAAATACCAAAGTGAAATCATCCATTAGAGTTTTCCTTTTAGGTGTTAAACTAACTTCTGACTCAAATATAAATCAGCAGGAAGGGACTGGTCAACCATGATAGTGCCCACAGGGAGCAAGAATGAGGCAATGAGCCAGAAATCCAAATTTTGCAAGACATGGCAAAAGTGTGTATTCTAATGCAGTGGGAGGGACTGTACCAAAATATTTTATTTTTACAAAAAAAAAAAAAAAAGGGAGCAGACATTTAATTGAAGGCAGCAGACAATGTTGTGGTAATATGGAATATTGATTTAGAAATTATGAAATTCGAGATTATTTCCGGATGCACACATCATGTGACTCTATTTTAAATATTTTGAAGACCTGAGACATGATGCTGGGCGTTGTAGATATGAAAATATTGTATAAATGGCTGTTTTGTAGAAATCTGCAAGTCTTATCTCTGATTATACCTGCTTTTCATTCTTTTCTGTTTTGGAATTAGGAATATCAGAAACCACGTAGCTTGTATGGATTTAATGAAAGAGAAGGAAAGAGAACAACTCTTAATAAATAAGCTGGTAAGGCAGGAAGAAAGATTTCAGCTAAAATAAGAAAAGAAGGAGAATATTATTCAAACAATAAAAAAGAGGGCGATCAGGTAAAAACATACGAGCAGGTGAAATGATGCGTTAGTCCCAATATCCACCATGAAGGAGTTTCTCCATCTGTGTTTGTTGATTGAACACTTGAACAATGCTGACATCAGACATTTTTTCCTTCTTGGAAAGTAGATTATATGACGTAATTTGAACCAGAGTACCTTGAATCAATATGTATGCAATCACACACACACACACACACACAAAGTCATATATTCCTTCATAATAATGGTACATCCTGAAAAAATGTATTTTCAGGCAATTTTTTTTTATTGTGTACACAGCATAGAATGTGCTCACACAATCTTACATGGCTACAGTTGCATTAGGAAATAATTGTGTAAAACTACCTCTGTGCATGAAGCGGGTGAGAAAAATCGGTATGCAATATATGATTATGCACATGTAAGTACACATATGGATGTTTATTGTGCATGGAAATCTGCATGTACAAGTGGAATATAAATGAAATATGTAAGTGTACACATATAAAATATGAATTTCTATGTGTAAGAAAGACAAGTTTATATATACATATATGTATACACATGTGATATTTCAATACATACATAGGTTGTGTAATGTTTAATGTTTAAGTACATTAGTCCAATAAAATGTTTATCATTTCATCTTGATTAAAATATTCAAAATCTGCCTTTCAGCTTTATAAAAATATTCTCATGCACTGGAATGCGCTGCACCAAATAGTCACACTATTCAATAGGACACCTGAACTTATTATTGCTACCTATATACAGAGTCTGCCAAAAAACTGTATACATCAGGGAAAGGAAAACTTGCATAAATAATTTAATACTAAATTTATTGAGACATCATGAGGTTAACAAGTTACCTTCGGCCTCCACAATTACAATATGTGCTCACAGTGCCGGCTTCCAGCTGTTTTTTAGGACGCAAACTGCTGAAGTATGTCTACTTTATTTTGGTGGATTCTGTATATGTATGCAAGTGTATGTAAATAAATGGATTCTGTACATGTACATAAGTGTACATATATATACGGATTTTGTATATATACATAAGTGTATATATATAAATGGATTCTGCATATGTACATAAGTGTACATATATATACGGATTTTGTATATATACATAAGTGTATATATATAAATGGATTCTGCATATGTACATAAGTGTATATATATATGGATTCTGTACATGTACATAAGTGTATATATATATATATATATAAATGGATTCTGTATAGGTACATAAGTGTATATATAAATGGATTCTGTATATGTACATAAGTGTATAACTTATATACAAATGTATTCTGTAAATGTACATAAGTACATATATTTATATAAAAATAGATTCTGTATATGTACATAAGTGTATATATATAAATGTATATAAGTATGTGTATGTATACAAGTGTGTGTATGTAAATAGATTCTGTATATGTACATAAGTGTATGTATTTATATATAAATGGATTTGATATATGTACGTAAGTGTATATATATATATATATGAATGGATTCTGTATATGTATTTAAGTATATATATATGGATTCTGTACATGTACATAAGTGTATATATAAATGGATTCTGTATATTTACATAAATGTATATATCTATATACAAATGGATTCTGTACGTGTACATAAGTGTATATATATGTGAAAGGATTCTGTATATGTACATAAGTGTGTGTATATATATATATATAAATGGATTCTGTATATGCACATAAGTGTATATATAAATGTATATAAGTATGTGTATGTATATAAGTGTGTGTATGTAAATGGATTCTGTATATGTAAATAAGTGTATATATTTATATATAAATGGATTCTGTATATGTACATAAGTATGTGTATAAATGGATTCTGTTTATGTAAATAAGTGTGTATATATATATATATATGGATTCTGTATCTGTACGTATGTGTGTGCATGTAAATGGATTCTGTATATGTATATAAATGTGTATGTAAATGTATATATATATGCTATAATAATATTTGTATTATAGATGTATTTCTGCACTAACTTCTTGGGCCATCTTCTGAATTGCATATGAAAATATTGAATTTATAGTAAGACAACCTCTACAAAAGCAGAAAATCAATAGTCCATGTATAAACCAGAAATGTATTATGTAGTAATTTAATGAGATTAACATGGGAAAATCAAAAGAATAAGGCGAATAAATGACAATCCATTTATACACACCCTTGATGCTACTACTAATTTTGTAATTTCCAAAGACAATCTAATAACTTGCTGTGTAGAATCAAGATCTCAAATGTTGTGTTTCTGGTTTGCTTCCTAGTATGGAAAAACGTACTTTCATGTACATTTTTAAAAAGCGCCCAGACTGTAATTGCAATATTAAGTAGCTGATACTAACTTGAAGTGCGAAAAAATTAAGAAACTCACAGTACATGAAAGATCTGCCCAGCAAACAGGCGGACGTTGTCTTTTACAAGGTTTGAGGTCTCTCAGATTAAAAAAAAAAAAAAATTCTTGAATTTTATATCCCAACAATATAAACTAGGTATGGTGGTAATTGCGGCACTCTGGGAGGCTGAGGCAGGAGGATTGCAAATTTAAGCCCTATTTGGGCAATTTAGAGACCTACTAAGACCCTATCTCAAAACCATAATAATATTAGTGAAATAAATATGCACATACAATACACAAATAAAATAAATTTTAAAACATAAATATACTGAACATATAGGCAAAAGGATTTAGGATACAAAATTTTGTGATATGTACCTGTTACCACATTAAACCAAAAAGCAGGCTACTGAATGATTTATGTACAAGTCAAGTGCATTAAAAAGTAGATACATAAAGAACATGAGAGATCAGTAGAAGAAAAAAAAAAGTGAAATCACCTCGTTTAGAAAATGATCTTAAAACCAGGGGTGCTGATTCATGCTTGCTATCCCAGGACTCGGGAGGTTGAGGCAGGAAGATCTCTGCGAGTTCAAGGCCTGACTACACAGCAAGACCCCATCTCAACACAAAAAAAAAGTGGGTGGGGGGGTAGTTGGGAATTTAGCTTGGTGGTAGAGTGCTTGCCTAGTAAGCACAAGGCCCTGAGTTCAATCCCCAGCACCATTGCCGAAAGAAGAAAAAACCAGAAAAAGTGATTTTAGGTCAGATAAATAACTTGGATATTTGCTGTGATTTCCCTTTTCTTCCTTGATTGTAGAACACTTCAATTTGAATATGGCTTAAAGAGAATCAATATTCCTTCTCACAACAAATACGCTTTTCAAAAATGAAGATATCAAGGAGAGAAATAATTGGGCAACTGTAGATGGGCGAGAGAGATGCTTGCTTAGATTTTACCATCTACAGAGAGGTAGACAGAGTCCAAGTCTGTAATCTGTAGTCTACATTTCCTAAGGAAAATTTCCCTCTTTTTTTGTTTCGTTTTGTTTCTGAAACATGGTCTCGCTATGTAGTCCAGGCTGGCTTTGAACCCTAGCTCGAAGCAATCCTCCTGCCTCAGCCTCCCGCACAAACAGGACCAAATGCAGGTTTGGCAGAGAGACAAATGACCGTCCCTCATTAAACTTGTTAAACATGTTCCCTCCATCTATGACACTCACACCAACGTTAGCTGGAAGGAATTCTGTGTTCTTTCTGGAAGCATTTCACAGCATTAGAGGAATTCGGGCCAGCGGTACGGGCACGGGGCTCTTTCTTACATCCTCTTCGTGGTCTAGAAGCTGGCGAGGTGGCCTTGGCAGGCCGCGAACGCACCAGCTCCAGTTGGGTTCCACTGACCCAGGCGCCGTCTGGGCTGACTCCTGCGTCTGATTCCTCAGTTTCTCTTTCTGTGAGGTGCCCGCTTCCCAGTAGTGGTCTCAGATGGAGCAACACTAGAAACAGCAGTAATGAAGAGACCATGTGACCATTTGGAGCTAGAATGTCCCCCTGAAGCCTCACATGTGTGCAAGGTGATGGCTGTCAGGGTGACGCGTGCCTCAGTGGACTCGTCTCTGGATGGGTCTGTGGCTGGCTGTGAGGTGGGAGGTGGCCAGGGTGTGACCTGGATGGATGGATTCTTGTCCCCGTCTCCTCCTGCAGAAGACTCAGCTCTGCTGACACAGCACAGCAACTCTGCCCTACGGGAAATAAGAAAATACTTTCTTCTCAGCCAAACGCGGGTAGCCGAGTCAACTCAAGTTACCAAAGAGCTCACTCGAGGTTTTATAGCCAAAGAACAAAGGGAGTCACGAATCGATATATTTCACAATGACCTTGGCAGGGCTACAGGGAGTTCAGACACTCCTCGGGTCTCTGATGGTATCTTCTTGGGTTCATAGTTGGCTGGGTGTGATGGTGCACGCTGGTCATTCCAGTACTTGGGAGGCTGAGGCAGGAGGATCTCCACTGAGTTCTACACGGTGAGTTCAAGGCCAACCTGAACTACAAAATGAGACTCTATCTCAAAAATAAATAAATGAACGACTAAAATAAAACTCCTTCTAGGGTTCAGAGCTTGAGGGTTGGTTGGTGGAGGCTTGAAGTCTGTCAGGCTTAGCAACAAGTTCCGTGAGATTTACCTAAGAATCGCAATCCTGTCGAGTCAGATGCAGAAGTTAAAGGAGATGGCTGCTACGCTAAAGATCCTAAAATAAACCAAGAGGATTTTAAGGGACATCCGAAGACTAGACAGGCCGGCAAAAGCAGACCTCACCAGCCCTCCAAAAGTCTAAGCTGAGAACACAACTTTGTTCCACTTCCCACCCCTCCCACCATCTCTTACTCCCCTTTCCATTTGCAAAAGGCCTCCCTCCATGTTTCCTGTAATCTGTCTTTTCTTTTGCCTTCATTTATACTTCGGGTTTAGAGACGGGCATGGTGGTTCAGGCCTGTAATTCCAGTACTCAGGAGGCTGAGGCAGGAGGATCACTGTGAGTTTGAAGCCAGCCTGGGGTACATAGTGAGTTGAAGACCAGCCAGAACAATATAACAAGACCCTGTTTTGAAAACAAATACTTTGGGTTTATAAAGACATCATATTAGCTTGTTCCATGTTTTCCCACATTTATAGCACAATTTATAAGAGCTAAACCTTGCAAGCAGCTTCTATGCCCATCGACAGATGAATGGATAAAGAAAATGTGGTGTTTACACACAGTGGAGTACTACTCTGCCATGAAGAAGGAAAAACTTGAGTCACTTGTAGGAAAATGAATGCACCTTGAGACCATAAAGTGAAGTGAAATAAATCAGACGTACAAGCATCCATATGTCATTTCTCTTATGTAAGAAATGCACAGTATAAATAAAGAGCAAAATAAAAGGTATATAATAGGAAATAGGGAGATAGATCTTCCTCAGATGGGAACAGAACCAAGAAATCCAGGAAGCAGGGAAGGAGGGGAGGGGGGTGGAAACAGGAATTAAGGCGTGTTATATGCATGCCCCAACTTCACACAAGGAACATAAACATTACATACCGCAAATATATTAATAAAAAGAAAATCTCTTAAAGATACTACTTTAGCTCTATAAATTAACTTCATTTATAAAGTGCAAGCTGAGCATGGTGGCGCACACCCCTCATCCCAGCACTCAGGAGGCTGAGGCAGGAGGCTTGCTGAGAGTTGGAGGCAGTCTGGGCTGCATAGCGAGATCAAAGCCGGCTGAACTACATGGTGAGATTCTGTCTCAAAAAAACCTAAAAAATATAAAATAAAATAAATAAATAAAGTGAAGGGTGGAAATCTGATTTTAAATTAAAGAATCCAATAGAGAGAATTCAAAGAATGTTTTTAGGCCACACCTCTTAGATGGTCCATTTTAAAGATAAAAACAACCGTAATAATTAATAGTGATAGACGAGCCCTGCCTTTCGCCTCTAAAAGTATCCTTTATCCTCCTCTGGTCCATGGACCTTCCTCCCTCCCATAAACCGAAACCAGAATGGAGCTTCCCGCGACTTCACAAACGAGCTAGATTTCCACCTCCACGAAACACATAAGTATCTGCAGCCCCAGACCTACCCGCTGCTCTCTCCTGAGGGACTGCTGTCTATTTTTTGAGTACTTTCAGGGTCCTATAGTTCAATTATAGTTTGACCCACGTTGCACCCACATTGTGACTCTGCTGGATAAACAACCCCTGACTGAGGGCCTCACCGACAGCCCATTTCCAGGTCCTCTGCTGTCTCTCCAGAGTTATTCCTATTCCCCAACAATCTTTCTCATTCTTAACCTCCTTTGTCCTTTAAAATTCAGTCTTAAATTCCAGGGCACAAGAACTGGGCATATTTGACATCTATCAGCTTGGGAGTCATATTTTCCCCTATATTACAAGCACTCAGGAGGCTGAGGCAGGAAGATCCCTGCCAGTTCAAAGCCAGCCTGGGTAGGCAACATAGTGAGTTCAAGGCCAGCCTGCTTAAGGAAAAAAACAAAATAAAATCCACACTGCTCTATTTTGCTTTTCTTCCTTAACAAACCTTGATTCTTCTGGACCTTCCAATTTCTTGATGAAATGCAGTCACAACCATCAATAATTCCCTCACTATTAAAAAGTGCAAACATTTATGTGCTTCCGACGACAAAGAAATTGTGACCCCAGCAAGACAGAAAAGCGTTTGTCCCGAGGTAAAAGGGCCAGAGACGTAGAATAATTTGGTCGTGCCTCTGGGCTGAGTTGTGCGGGCTGAGGGTAATTTTGATTTTCCCTGGAGAAAAATTTCCAAGTGCCCCACAGGCTGAAAGTCTCTAAATGATTTCCTTTTGACTGTACAGGAAAGCTTTCTTTTTCTTCACAGCTTGAGGCCACAAATATTTCCCAGCATTAACGAGGAAGGCAGAGCTAATAAAACAAAAGGATGCACTTTAAAAAAACAGAGTTTACCAAAAAAATCTTTCTCCACAGAGAATTTCTTCCACCCCCTAGGGAAAAGTGATATTCTCTTACAGCATATGCTAATGTCCACCTTGAAGAAGAAGAAGAAGAAGAAAAAAGGTGCAAAATTCAATTACGCTTGATTCATTGGGAACGGAAGAGAAGGAGGCTTTGAGCGAATCTGATACTATTTGCATTTTGGTGGCTGGCCAAGTCCTCAAGCTGTAGCCCTAACGCCGTTTCACATTGAAATGAGCAAATTACCATTTATATTTGAAGGGTTCCGAGTCATTTCAGAGATATCAAAAAAAGGTTTGCCTTCCATTCACAAAGCAAAATTTAAATCCTGCTAGAGACCACTGCAATGGTAAACCGGGTTGCTCAATAGCAAGAAACGCAAACACACCAGGACAGAGTCACAAAAGCTACTAAAATACTCAAATTTCATCCCACTGTCCCCAACCGGACCTGCTGGCCCCAGACAAGGTCCTGAGCAACTTCAGACTTGGGGTTTCAATTCCCAGCTCCCTGGCTGGAATGGAAATCATCCCGACTGCAAATCACCTTGCTGAAGGAAAAATAAAATAAAATAAAATAAAATAAAAATGTTCAATGTGTTGGCATGCTCATTTAAACATTTGCTTTTAAAATGATGCCTTTTGCCTCCTCACGTGAGAGACGAAAATAGCCTGTTTACCCAGCGTGGGTATGAGCTGTGCAAGAAATGTAAAAATAAGTTGATTGTAAACTATTCCTTCGATTTCACACATTTTGCCATTTTGGACATCATTGTGCCACTTTTTCGGCTGACAGAGAAACTTTTGATTCCGTGTTCTTATTCGATGAAGGCTCCTGCTTGGAGGAGAATTTGGATCCTGACAGAAAAGAAAAATTATTTAGGAATTCAGCTCCAGGTCTTAATTATCAATTCACTGGCAAGCTAGCTCTGCTTCAAAGGTTTTATCGGATTTTTGCTTATTCCCTAAATCTGACGAGGTCAAAAATATAATTTATACTTGAAATTTATCGAAGCCCCGATAATGTTTTATAAAATATACTTAAGTTGTCGTTATTGTTTTTAGGGATATGAACAGAAGTAATTGCGTGAGCGTATGGCAGGTTTTCAGGGGAAACCAATCACATCTCCCCAGGTCAGGCCCCCAAAGATAAAGTGAGAAAAAATAATATTAAGTTCAAGAAAAGAAAACAAACTTTCACAGGTCACCCATGTGTATATCAAAAAGCATGCAAAGAAATAGAGAGGCTGGCAAATAAAACAGGTGAAAAATCAAAATCCTGGTCAGGCTTGGTGGTGCATGCCTATAATTCCAGCATTCTGGTAGGCTGAGTCAGGAGGATCACAGCTTGGAGCCCAACCTGAGCAACCTAGGAAGGCCCTATTTCAATTTTTTTTTTCTCAAAATTAAAAAGAGAAGTGGGAAAAAAAATTTAAAAAAAAAAAATTAAAAAAAGAGAAGTGGAGGATGTAGCCCAGTGAGAAGGCTCTGGGTTCAATACCCAGAAACCATAATAACAAAAATCCTATTGTATTTTTTTATAGGAAACTTAAAAATCACAAAGAAGAAGCTCAAAAAAAAAAAAAAAAAAAAGGAGGAGGAAAACACACACCAGGTAATTGATGGTACTTTTAAAGCTGAGGCAAAAATTAAATTCACATAAAACTCAAGGTGAAAAGGGAGCTAGTTTACCATTTTATGGCCTGTAAGACTCGCTGGAAACAAGGCTAAGTATCTGGCAATCGCTGCAGACATTCAAAAGTGAAATGTCAAAACTCTACTTCTCTTGGGCCACTTTGTCTTTTCGCAAAAACCGATAGGAAAGTGTTTGCACCTACTGAAGTGACTATGAACGTATTTGAAACAGAGCGTTGAAATGACCCGATGCTCAAAATCATTTAAAACATGCCCCTAAATATGCAATGCGTTGCTGTTAGCCATCCAGGATTCTTTCTTTCTCCACAGGCCGTTGTAACATGACTTCAAGACATCTTTCCACCCATTTCTAGTATTGGTGCAAGACTAAAGAACTACTTTGGATTCCTAACTTCCCGTGCATCCGAATGCAACCTTATTTGGAAATAATGACTTTGCAGATGGACACGTTTTAGGCTGAAGACCTGCAGAAACGGGGCAGATGCCGAATCCCATATGGCTGGCGTCTTTCGAAGAAGAGAGTTATAGGAAAGCAAAGTACACGGAGAATGTGCATCTCTGTGCTAGTGAGTGTCACACAATCACGTTGCGATTCACACAGTGACAAAGTGCAAGGCTGCAGAGAGGCACCCAGCGGCAGGACATGAGTTTGCAGGCCTCCAACTTGGTGCAGCAGAATCAGAGAGTCATTCCGGCCCGTGACTTTCTATGCTTGGAAAACTCTGATTTCTCCTCCAATATATGCATGTTCACAGCTCTCTCAGACTCTCTTCTCTGTTGCCTTTCAAACAAAGCTGCAGTCAGAACCTAGAAATCTCGATGCAGGCTTTGGTAATATTCCTGGAAACTGCCACATGAAAGATAAATCTTAATTCGTCCCCATTCTGTGTCTCTGGGAGATGCGTTATTTCCTGGAAAACTAAATAGATAGTTTGAAGGAATTCAAATTCAAATTTCTCCCAAGTAATCCTGCTGAAAATGAGGAAGATTGAAATTAAAAAAAAAAAAAGAAAGAAAATTGAGAGTGTGTTATGTAAATGTATTGTCAGAGTTTTGAAGGGGGAAAAATATATTTTTTTTTCAGGATTCTTGATGAAAGATTTTGCTATTTGCAAACCAAACTTCTATTCTCAATAAAATATATTGTTTATATGGAGAGCTTTAAAAAGTAATAAATGTGAAATTGGTTGGATTCACCTTGTACAGATTAAAAATTGATAGTTACAAAATTCTGTCACTTTCAAATTCATCACATCCAAATGTTACACAATTTCATGTGTTCTTAACGTACATAGAATTAGCAGCAAAAACCTAACACAATGTGTAATATAACAGTGGAAATCCATGAATGAGTATTTCTTAAAAGGAAGATCGAGAAGTGGAAGTTCTTTACCATGAAATGGGCTTTAGTTTAGTTTAATTTAATTTAATTTCAGTAGTTAAATTTGAACCCAGTGTAGTTCACTCTTTGATACAATTTCCCCCCCTTTGGAAATGAGATTAACACTACATTTCCAGCCCTTTTAATTTAATTTTATTTTGAGACAAGGTCTTACAAAAGTGCCCTGGCAGGACTTGAAAATGAGATCCTCCTGCCTCAGCCTCCCTCAGCATTGAGCTTGCAGATGCCCACCAGCGGATCTGCCTCATTTTTAAAATACTTTTGAAGGCAGAGCTGGAATTTCTCAGATGTGCCATTTTGCTCGTTGGGTGTTTCTGGTTTTACACTTGTGGATTTGTTTTGTTTTCCATTCTGAAGGAAGGAAGCCACCCACGCCCACGAACACTGACCCACAGAGATATAGCTCCCCTCTCCAGCCACAGCGAGCCACTTTTCTTTCCAAAATATCATTTTTAAAATCAACTTTTTAAAGCCAGGTGTGGTGAGACAAGGCCTGTGATCCCAGCACTCTGGTAGGCTGAGGCAGGAGAATGCCAAATTTAAGCCCAGCCAGAGGAAATTAGCCACTTCATGAAAGGCTGTCTCAACCTAAAAAAGAAAAGGGCTTGGACTATAGCTCAATGTGAAGACCTTGGGTTCAATTCCCACTACCTCGCTAAAAAGAAAACAAGAATAAGGTAAAGGGGGAAAAAAAAAGATAAGAGAAGAAAAAAGGAAAGATAAAAGAAAAAAAGAAAAAGAAAAAGACCGTGCTACATAGATTCTGCCCAGTATTAAGAGGGTGCAACTTTATTCGCTGTGCACGCTCAGTTGAAGATAGTTCCAAAATTGTCCCCAGCAGGCTGCACAACTTTCCACCAAGTCTGCCAAAGGCGGGCCTCTGAATACAGTCCTGCACCCTCATCTCGGTCTCCACAGGAATTTACCACAAGACCAGAATTTCAAAGCCCGTCAACACATTTGACCTTATTATTATTATTATTATTATTATTATTATTATTATTATTATTATTATTATTTTACAAGCAATAAATACTTTTGCTGCCATTTGATAATTGTGATAAGAAGGCAAACAATAAGGTGGCTGTCGTTTCTACCAAAGTCAAAAGAAAAATAGAAATTAGAAAATTATTGAGCTAAAACGAAGAAGCCCAGGCCCACCCTGACATTCATTTAGACCAGGACAAAGTGTTTAATTCCGTTTTTACTTCCCAAACCCCAGTGCACCGGCGGGTTGGAGTGCAAAGCTCCATGTCTGGCAAGAGCAGCTTTATCAGGCTGAAAAACAACAACAACAACAAAAAAAAAAACATATTCAAGACTGGTTGTAATGTAGTGAAAGTTCTGGGGCTCATCATCTGTTTCCATCCTTCAGATCGGAGTTATGCAAAAGACCCTAGTATTATTTGTGTCCCTTCTAAATGGAAATATTCTAGGTTTTTTTTTTAAACACACATCAGCAACCTTTATATAACTCTCTCTGTCTTCCTCTCTCTCTCTTTCTCTCTCTCTCTTTCTCTCTCTCTCTCTGTAATAGAGATTGAACACAGGATCGTCTCTCCAAGGTACATCTGCAGTCCTTTTATATTTTCCATTTTCAGACAGGGTCTTTCTAAATTATCCGGGCTGGTCTCAAAATTTGAGCTCCTCCTGCCTCAGCCTCCCAGCGTGCTGGAATTCCTAGCATGCACCACCATGCCAGGCTTTTGTATCTCCTATTTGATATTCTATATGAGAACTCTACAATTTTCATGTCTATTATTAAGTTTTCCTAAAAAATTGCAGCCGATAATTTCTATACAAACATAAACTGGTCTGTGATATTTTGGTGTGTTGTTGAATAAAGAAAAAAAA
>PVJO010027298.1:0-19856 GCA_004026905.1 Hystrix cristata | reverse complement strand
TTTTCAATTTCTTTTTTTAGGGTGCTGTAGTTTTCAATGTAAAGGTCTTTTACTTCTTTTGTTAGATAGATTCCTAAGTATTTTATTTTTTTGTGTGCAATCGTGAAAGGTATATCTTTTGTTATTTCTTTTTCGGTGGGTGTATTGTTTGTGTATAGGAATGCTATTGATTTTTGGGTGTTGACTTTGTATCCAGCATGTGTTGCATTGGTTTTTTAATTTTTTATATTTTTGATGAACAAGTCTTCATTCTATATATTTTTTGGTTTTATTATTACTGTATGTTTGTGATGCATAATAATTACATTCATCTTGAACTAAATATACAGATGTGTATCATGTCTAATCATTTTTATTTCCCCTTCCTCTCCCTACCCTCCCATCTCCCTTGATCCCCAGGTTACCTCCCTCCTTCACAAAGCCCCCCCACTTCTTATCATCTTTTATTTTTGCTCTTTGAATTATTTATACTTTGTATTTACTGTAATATTTATATACACACATATAGCATACACTAACTGAAACAAAATTTAAAGAAAATCTGAACCATCAATGAAAAAAGATATAAAATAGAAATTATTTTATAGGTTATTAGTTCAAGATAAAATTGCCAGACTTGTGAAAACAGTGGAATATGACAGGAAATCTTCATATTCTATGCAGGTAACAGTATCTAAAGTTGTAATTTGTCTTATTTTAAGAAATGGGTGCTCAGAAAGGCTTAATGAAGACTAAATGTGCTTTCATCAAATGGAAAAGAAGAATGATCCCTTCCAGATAATAGCTGAAGGGTATGCCTTTTAGAGAAATTTATCGAACCATAAAAAGCCAAAAGACACAATGAAAAAGCATAGAAATGTGAAAAAAATCGGTAAATACATGTGCATAAATGTGCAAAATGACTTGCCAGCACTAAAGACGCAGAACGTTCACTTCGTTTTTTAATCTAAAGCAAGGACTTACAAGTAAATAAGTTAGTCAGTTCTTTCAGAAGGAAAAAAGCATATAGGAATGCAATATGACAATTGATGGATGTAACTACACAAAATTTATAAATTTACTTTCCCCACAAATACATCTTACACACACACACGAAAAAAACTACATAGCAAACAGATAATGTGTGAAAGAAAATTCCAATTAAAAAACTACAGTCAAAAACAGGAACAAAAAGCCCCCACCTCAGTATAAAAGAGATAAGTCTTGCATAGATACTTAGTATATTAAAAAAAAAAAGACATGGCTAACTAACCCACAGATATATTTAGCCTTGTAGGGCATTGAAATCATTGAAAACAGAGGCTCTGAGGCAAATCTCTATTTACCTACTAAGTTTTTCTTGTGAATACACAGAGATGAGGCTTTGAAAAACATGTCTTGTGACCTTCTGTTGCAAGATGAGATTTTCCAGAATGCCTTTCTCTGGACCTTTATCACCAATCAGAAACATAGCTGAGTATGTCTCACCTTAAAGAGTAAAAAAATGCCCTCATGACACCACATCTCCCTCTACCCCATTTATCTGCTTCCCTTAATTGCAAGAGTCTTTGGCTTAGATTCTTTTACTGGAAGTACCTGATGCTTCTCATTCAGTCTTCCACTTGGTTATCTATTACCATCACTCCAGTCCACAGTGAACCCGGCCATCGGCTCAATGTTCACTGCTCATTTTTGCATTATGTAGAAACATAGCATTATGAATAAATGCAGGATGGTGAATGAACAATTGGGGAAATCAAGCCACCACAGCCATCCTCCTCTGGGCTGGGGCAGATTGGCTCTCAAGTGAGCTCAGGTAAACATTCTCGGGTTCCAATCTCCTTGACCTTCTTCTGCGATATCTACTCAGCTCTCAGACTCACCTGACGCAATCACTGGGAGGAAGCACCCGGGTCAAAGTGCAAATTTTTCCATTACTGAGACTGAAGCTCTGTCCCTAGAAAAGACAGTAGGACGGAGTTAACCACCAGTCCCCTAGGCAGACTTGAGATCTCAAAAGAAACCATCACGTCTAGCCCGAGCCTGTGCATTCTGAGGGACATGAGAGACGATAGTTCTGGTTCCCTATATGGGCTCAATAGCCATGCTTGCCTCTTGTTACATCAGCCTCTAGTTTTGCTTTCCTATGGGGCACTGGCCTGGAAAGAAATTCTTCCTGCTGATTCTCTGTTCCCAAGACACCAGTTTATGAACCAGTAAATCTATTTTTTATTCCCCTTTCTGCATTAATTCACCTGCCTTCCAGAGATAAAGCCTCTTAGAACCCTATCTTTCCTTCGAGTTAAAGTATTTTTTTCTGAAATCTAACACCGATGAATTATTTTGATTAGATCTGGATCTTAAAAGCATTGATTTGTCATGGGTACAAAGTGCCTGATATCTCCAGAAATTTATCATTCCATCTTTAACAAGAGGGACAATTGTGTCCCTTCAGGATAAAACTTTGGACAGCATACTTTTTGGATTTATGGTTCTTTTCACAACATGATCAAGAATTTTATAGTTATAACACAAGTTAAGAGCTCTTATTTAATCTTTCATTTTCAAATGCCTGTTAATTACAAGAGATGCATTTAGATCATTTTATGCACCCAAACCCAAGCTTGCACCTTATAGAAATTATGTCATTTAATTTTTAATAAAGTTTGTTCTATAAAATCATTCTGCCATTAAGAGCGCCACTCTCCATTGCAGAAATGGAGCTGACAAGGGTTACAAATGAGTTAACGGATGCAGCTTTGATTTACATTCCAGCATATTGCTCCCAGTTTTCACACTCTGGACCAGTGGTTCTCAGCAGAAGAAATTGTTCCCTTGGCAATACTTAGCAGTATTCTCTGAAGGGATGGTGCTCAACATCTACAATGCACATACAGCTCCCAACACAAATAACTATCTTGCCTCAAACTATCAACAATGAGAAGATAAGAAAACCCATCCTAGACCAACTTTATTATGAATAAGAATTCCCAGGGATTCGAGTTCAAATGCAATTTGTAATTCAGCAGAATCTGTAGGCCCAAAGACTGCATTTCTAACAACACCTATGGTGGTGTTAATGCTATAGGTCCAAGTCCATAACACTTTGAGTAACAAGACTCACATCCTCTGTTATAATCAGGTGCAGAGGCTGTGAATACAGCTCAGTGGTAGTGTCCCTAGCATGCACAAGGCCTTGTGTTCAATTCTTAGCATGCCCCCAAAAATCAGTTGTAGATATTTCAGGTCTTCTCCACAAAGAATCTTATTTACGTGTAACTTTCCAATTAAAATATATTTGTTCACTCTGGAGGTTGTCCTAAATTTTGTATTCGACGGTTAAGGACCCTTAACTGACATCAAATAATACACTTTTGAAAGACTTTGTAGCCAGAAGAATTAGGGCCTCCAAAAGAGATAGACCTCCCAATCCCCAGAATCTCTGAATATACTAGTTTACTCGGGAAGAGAGGATGAAAGTGGCCACATGAATAGCATTGTTCACCAGATGTGTTTAGCAAGATTAACACAGATTATACAGGTGGGCCTAATGTGACCCTGAGGTTCTTCCAAATCTGGGGAGGGAGGCAGAAGAACAGAAGTCAGAAGATTTAAAATGCTCCACTCCTGGGGGTTTTAGTGTGTGTGGATTTTCTAAATCATTTATTAGTATATGTCTTCCTGAGGAGAGCAAAGGCACCAAGCACAAAATAGTGATAAGGAAATGGAAATGGAAATGACACTGACTTCATCAGTACACATTGCATCTGTGTATTCAATCTCACGTTGTACGCCACAAATATGTAAAATTATGAGTTAATCAGAAAAACTTAATGCTTAAGAAAATGAAAATGGCACCTCCTGATTTGATCATTACACACTATGTATGTGCATGGTATTATCACATGGTACCCCATGGTAGGTATCCATTATATTCATTAAAATAATGAATATATTCATTAAAATATGATTCACTAAAATAATGATTAATTTAAAAATTGTAGAAATAGAAATAAAATCCATTTTTTAGAGTACGATGGTTTTCACTGAGATCTTTTAGCATAGCAAGTTTCGATTTGCAGCTCTCGAATGACCAATGCTGTTGAACACTGTTTCATATATTTATTTGCCATTTTTAATTCTTCATCTGAGAAACATTTATTCATTTCAGATACTCATATTTGGATGGGGTCTTTAAATTTAGGGGTTTGATTTTTTGAGTTCTTTCTATAGCAAGCAAGTTCTTTATACTTGTATAGCAAGTAAAAGATCTTTTCACTGAAAACTATAGTACTTTAAAAAGTGGATTCTATTTCTACTTCTACAGTTGTTAAATTAATCATTGTTATAAAACTACAGTACTCTAAAAAAGGAAATGGAAAGGGATATCAGACAATGGAAAGATATACCATGTTCTTGGGTAGGAAGAACCAATAGTGAAAATGGCCGTACTCCTTAAATTACTATACAGATTTAATGCAATTCCAATCAAAATTCTAATTGCATACTTTACAGAATTAGAGAAAGCAATCACAAAATTCATCTGGAACCAGAAGAGACCAAGAATAGCAAAAACAATCCTGGCAACAGGAGCAAGGCAAGGGACATCACAATCCCCGACCTGAAACTATACTATACAGCTACTTTGATTTAAAAAAAAAAAAAAAGCATGGTACTGGCATAAAGACAGACCCAAGGACCAATGGAAGAGGCTAGAAGATGCAGAAACAACTTCAAACACACTTAAATACCTCATCTTCGACAAAGGAGCCAAACACTCTCACTGGAAGAAAGATAGTCTCTTTAACAAATGGTACTGGAAAAATTGGCTTGCCACATGCCAAAAAGTAAAACTAGATACAGGTCTCTTAACATGTACTAAACTAAAATCGAAGTGGATCAAAGATCTAAACATTAAAACAGAAACACTAAATCTACTGGAGAATAAAATAGGAAGAATTCTCAAAGACATAGATGTAGGAAAAATATTTATGAACAGAACCCAGACTGCAAGGGAAAT
Organism: Hystrix cristata; assembly: GCA_004026905.1. Classification (NCBI taxonomy): domain Eukaryota; kingdom Metazoa; phylum Chordata; class Mammalia; order Rodentia; family Hystricidae; genus Hystrix; species Hystrix cristata. The sequence continues at coordinate 14,857 of PVJO010027298.1, read as the reverse complement.
AAGACAAAGAATCAGTGCTTGGCACCACATCCCACTAAAAGGCTTTTGCAAAGGAAATCACCAACACAGCGGGGTGAAAACCCACAGATTGGGAAATAATTTTTGCCAGCTGTCCCTCAGACAAAGGTCTAACATCTAGAATTATAAAGAACTGAAAAAAACCAGACCCCCCCTCAAGTTTAAAGACCCAATCCAAAAATGGGCATCTAAAATGAAAAAGCATTACTCAGATGAAGAAATAAAAATAGGAAATAAATATATTAAAAAGTGTTCAACTTCATTGGTCATTTGAGAGACTCAGATCAAAACAATGCTGAGATTCCATCTGATTCCAGAAATAACAGCTATTATCAAGAAATCAACCAAAAACAAATGCTGGAGGTGCTGTAGGGAAAAAGGAACCCTCCTCCACTGTTGGTGGGAATGTAGATTGGTCCAACCACTGTGGAAATCAGTATGGAGATTCCACAGAAAACTACAATTAGAGGTTCCATTTGACCCAGCTATTCCCCTGCTTGGTATCTTCCCAGAAGAATTAAAATCATCATATCACAGTGCTATATGCACAACCATCTTCATAGCAGCACAATTTGTAATAGCTAAGTCTTGGAAACAACCTAAATGCCCAACAACCAATGAATGGCTAAAGAAAATGTGGTTTTTCTACACAATAGAGTACTCCACAGCCATAAAAAGGATAAATTAGAGACATTTGTAGGTAAAGGGATGCACCTTGAGAACATACTCTTTAGTGAAATAAATCAGACACTCATGAGTACACATCAAATTGTTTCTCTGAAAAATCATAAATGTAAATAAGAACAAAGAGGTCTAGTAGATATTATGTAAAAGAAAGATAATATTCAAAAGAGAAAAGAACTAGAAAGGGAGAAGGGGGAAATGAGGGAAAGGGAAAAGAAAAGAAAGGAGAGAGAGAAAAATGGAAAAATGTAAATAAACCTGTTGCAAATAGTGAAGGGTGGGGGAATGGAAGGGAGGGAACCAAGGTATATCATGTACAGGTACAAAATAACCATGTTGATTATGATCATCATGTATACAATGTACCAATACATATTCTTGGTAAAAAAAATAAATAATTTTAAAAAAAGAGAATCCATCTTCCCCACCAAAAAAAGAAGAAAAAGGAAATAAGAAATTAATAATTTCCCAACTTATAAAATCTATTAAATTTTTTAAGAAATAGAAGTGATTATTACTAATGATTTTGATTGTTACACACTGTAAACATGCATTGAATTACCATAATGCAACTTGCTTCAAAAAAAAATTTAAAAAGCGGAGCCTTGTAAGGAGGATTCATGTCATTAAGGATGTGCCTTTAAAGCAGCTTTTGCATCTTCATTCACTGTCCCTCTTTCTCTTTTCTCCCCGTCTTCCTCCAGCTTCTCCAACTTCTCCTCCTGCCCCTCCTTTCCTTCCCCCTCCCAGCCAAAATAACACAGCAGCTCGGCACCAGGCACTGTCCCATGATATGCCACCTCACCACAGACCCAAAGCGACTGTATCCTCTGAACATAGACGGCACCCCTGAGACCAGGAGCCCGAATCATCCTCTTTTAGGGATGAGTTTATTGGTACATCAAAGCTCAAAGAAAGACACTCTGGTCTACAGATAGCTGCCAAATTGTGCTGTGGGAAGCTATTTGGAAGGGAGCTCTTACTGTGCCATCCTGCTGACTTCATTTGTAATTTGTAACAAATTCATGACAAGTCTTGCAACAGGAATAGGAGTCAAATACATTTATTCACTAGAAATTTGTTCAAGAGAACTGAGTTTCGGACTCCACATTCAGTTAGCTCCCTTGGGTAAGGGCATTTCTTTTTTTTTTTTTTTTCGCTTTTTTTTTTTTTTTACCAAGAACATGTATTGGTATATTGTATACATAATGATCATAGTCAACATGGTTATTTTGTACCTGTACATGATATATCTTGGTTCCCGCCTCTTCCCCTACCTTCCTTTCCATTCCCCAACCCTTCCCAGTTTCCAATAGTGTTATTTACATTTTTCCTTTATTTTTCCCCTTTAATCTTATTTTTCTTTTAAACTTTCTTCTTTCTCCCCTTTTCCTTATCTAGTTCTCCTCTCTTTTGAATACTATCTTTTTTTGGTTTTTACATAATATCTATGATACCCTGTTGTCCTTATTTACATTTATGATTTCTCGTATCAGAGAAACAATTCGATGTGTACTGAGAAGTGTCTGATTTATTTCATTTATGAGTATGTTCTCAAGGTACTTTCATTTACCTATAAATGTCTCTAGTTTCTCCTTTTTTATGGCAGAGGAGTATTCCATTGTGTTGAAAAACCACATCTTCTTTAGCCATTCATTAGTTGTTGGGCATTTAGGTTGTTTCCAAGAATTAGCTATTACAAATTGTGTTGCTACAAACATGGTTGTGCATATATCACTGTGGTATGATGATTTTAATTCTTCTGGGAAGATACCAAGCAGAGGAATAGCCGGGTCAAATGGAACCTCTAGGCTGGGGATTTAGCCTAGTGGTCAGAGTGCTTGCCTTGTAAGCATGAGGCCCTGAGTTCGATTCCCAGTACCAAAAAAAAAAAAATGGAACCTCTAGTTGTAGTTTTCTAAGGAATTTCCACACTGATCTCCGCAATGGTTGGACCACTGCGGGTTCCTTTTTCCCCACAGCCCCACCAGCACTTGTTATTGGTTGATTTCCCTATAATAGATATTCTTTCTGGAGTGAGATGGTATCTTAGTGTTGTTTTGATCTGCATCTCTCAAATGACCACTGATGTTGAACATTTTTTCAAATATTTATTTGCTATTTTTATTTCTTCATCTGAGAATGTTTATTCATTTCAGATGTCCATTTTTGGATAGAGTCTTTAAATTTGGAGGGTTTCATTTTTTGGGGTTCTTTTTGTATTCTGGATGTTAGCCCTCTGTCTAAGGGATAGCTGGCAAAAATTTTTTCCCAGTCTGTGGGTTTTTGCCCCCCACTATTGGTGATTTCTTTTGCTGGGTGAAAGCTTTTTAACAGAATGTGGACCCAAGCATTGATTCTTTGTGTTGTTTCCCGTACCGTCTGGGTTCTGTTCATAAATTTTTTTCCAACCCCTATGTCTTCTAGAGTTCTTCCTATTTTATTCTCCAGTAGATTTAGTGTTTCTGTTTTAATGTTTAGATCTTTAATACACTTTGATTTTAGCTTAGTACATGGTGAGAGACACTTATCTAATTTTAGTTTTCGGCATGTGGCAAGCCAATTTTTCCAGCACCATTTATGAAGAGGCTATCTTTCTTCCAGTGAGAGTGTTTGGCTCCTTTGTTGAAGATGAGGTATTTGTGTTTGGAGTTGTTTCTGCATCTTCTAGCCTGTTCCATTGGTTCTCAGGTCTGTCTTTGTGCAAATACCATGCTGTTTTTATCACAGACACTTTATAGTATAGTTTCAGGTTGGGGATTGTGATGCCCCCTGACTTATTCCTGTTGCCCAGAATTGTTTTTGCTATTCTTGGGCTCTTCTGGTTCCAGATAAATTTCATGATTGCCTTTGCTAATTCTGTGAAGTACGTTATTGGTATTTTGATTGCAATTGCATAAATCTGTATAGTAATTTAGGAAGTATGGCCATTTTTGCTGCGTTGGTTCTTCCTACCCACGAAAATGGGTTATCTTTCCATTATCTGAAATCCCTTTCAATTTCCTTTTTTAGAGTACTCTAGTTTTCAATGCAAAGATCTTTTACTTGTTTTGTTATATAGATTCCTAAGTATTTCATTTTTTTGATACAATTGTGAAAGGAATATCTTCTGTTATTTCTTTCTCAATGAGTTTGTTGTTGGTATATAGGAATGCTATTGACTTTTGGGTGTTGACTTTGTATCCAGCTATGCAACTGAATTTAGTTATTAAATCTTCACGTTTTTTGGTGGAATTCTTGGGGTCTTCTATGTAGAGTATCATGTCATCCGCAAATAATGATAGCTTAACTTCTTCCTTTCCTATCTTTACTCCTTTTATTTCTTTCTTTTGCCTGATTTCTCTGGCTAATGTTTCTAGAACTATATTGAATAATAGTAGTGATAGTGGACAGCCATGTCTTGTTCCAGATTTTAGTGTGAAAGCAGTGTGGCCATTGTTTTGTCATAGATGACTTTTATTAGATGTAGATATAGACTGTCTTTTCCTAATTTCTGTAGGGTTTTTATCATAAATGGGTGTTGGATTTTATCAAATGCTTTTTCTGCATCTATTGAGATGATCATGTGATTTTTGTCTTTAATTCTGTTGATATGTTGTATTACATGTATTGATTTGCATATGTTGAACCATCCCTACATCCCTGGGATGAATCCTATTTGTTGGTAGTGTATAAACTTCTTGATATTTAGTTGCATTCTGTTTGCTAGTATCTTATTGAAATTTTTTGTATCTATATTCATTAGAGAAATTGGTCTGTAGTTCTCTTTTCTGGTGGGATCTTTTTCTGGTTTTAGTATCAGGGCAATACTTGCTTCCAGGAATGATTTTGGAAGTACTGCTTCCTTTTCAATTTAATTAAAGAGTTTGCGGAATAGTGGTACTAGATCCTCTCTGAATTTCTTGTAGAATTCAGCTGTGAAACCATCAGAACCTGGGCTTTTCTTTGTTGGTAGGGTTTAATCACCTCTTCAATTTCAATGGTTGATATTGGCTTAATATTCTTATGTGTTCTTGATTCCAATATTCTTATGTGTTCTTGATTCCTTTTGGTAGTTCATATGTTTCTAAGAATCTGTCCATTTCTTCAGTGTTTTCTATCTTGTTTGAATATACGTTCTTGAAGTAGCTGCTGATGATCCTTTTGATTTCCATAGGGTCAGTTTTGACTTCACCCTTTTCATTTTTGGGTCTTTTTTGGATTTGGGTCTTTTCTTTCCTTTTTTTGATAAGAGTGGCTAGGGGTTTGTCTCTTTTATTTATTCTTTCAAACAATCAACTCTTCGATTCATTGATTTTTTTGGTATTGTCTTCTTAGTCTCAATTGCATTAATTTCAGCTCTGATCTTAATAATTTCCTCTCTTATTTCAGCTTTGGGTTTGATTTGTTCTTCTTTTTCTAGATGTTTGAGGTTCAATATTAAATTGTTTATTTGGGGTCTTTCTGTCTTCCTGATGTGGGAGTTCAATGCAATGAATTTCCCTCGTAGTACTGCTTTCATTGTATCCCATAGGTTCCGGTGTGTTGTATCGGCATTATCATTAAACTGAATAAATTGCTTAATTTCTTCTTTAATTTCTTCTGTGATCCAGCTGTTGTTCAGAAGGATGTTATTTAGTTTCCAAGTGTTTATGTGGTATTTTTGTTTTCTGTTACCATTGAATTCCAGTTTTATTGTGGTATGGTCTGATAGTATGCATGGTATAATTTCAGTTCCTTTACATTTACTTAAACATGCTTTATGAGCTAGTATGTGGTCTATTTTGGAGAACATCCCATGTGCAACTGAGAAAAATGTGTATTCTGTTGTTGTGGGGTGGAACACTCTGTATACATATGCTAAGTCCATTTGTTCACAGAGTTGATTCAATTCTGATATTTCTTTGTTAAGTTTTTGTCTAGTTGATCTGTCTATTTGTGACAGTAGGGTATTAAAGTCTCCTATTATAATTGTAGTAGTATTTATTTGATCTTTCATGTCCCTTAATATTTGTTTTATGTAGTTAGGTGCACAGATATTTGGTGCATAAATATTAGTGATTGTTATTTCCTCCTCTTGGAGTTTTCCCTTGAGAAGTATGTAGTGACCTTCTTTGTCCTTCTTGCTCTGTTTTGGTTTGAAGTTCACTTTGTCTGAGATTACAATAGTTACCCTTGCTTTTTTCTGGGTTCCTGTTGCATGAAATACTGTTTTCCATCCTTTGATTTTCAGTCTATGAATTTCCTTTTGAGTTAAATGTGTCTCTTGTATGCAGCATATTGATGTATCTGGTTTCTTGACCCATTTTGCCGTCCTTTTCTTTTGTTGGTGAGTTGAGACCATTTACATTGATGGTTACAACTGTTATGTATTGACTTATCTTTGTCATAGATCTTTTCTGTTGTTGGGTCTGTGTTTCATCTCAGTTTAACTGTTTGTCTTGCCTGGTGGGTTATTCTTTTTGTCCTTGTAATTATAGTTTCCTTTTTCCTTTTCTAGGATATTTTTCAAAATATTTTGTAGAGGTGGTTTGGAGGTCATGAATTTCTTCAGTTGTTCTTTGTCATGGAAATATCTTATTTCATTGTTGAATTTGAAAGATAGTTTAGCTAGGTACGTCAGTCTGGGTTGGAGATTATTTTCTCTTAAGTCCTGAAATATTTTGCTCCAGGCTCTCCTTGACTTAAGGATTTGTGCTGAGAAGTCTGCTGTGATTCTGATGGGTTTACCTTTATAGGTGATTTTTTTTCTCTAACAATTTTCAATATCTGTTCTTTTGTTGAATTTCTGTGATCTTGATTTTGATATGTTTTGGTGTACATTTATTTTGGTCATGGGTAATTGGGGTTCTATATGCCTCACTTATCTGTATGTTAAGTTCTCTTCTCATGCTTGGTAAGTTTTCTGTCTTTACATCTGTGAATAATCTTTTTAGAGCCTTTGCACTGTCTCCTTCTTTTTCCTTCACTACAATCAATCCTATGTTGCTCTTCTTTGCATAATCTTGCAGTTATTTTATTGATTTCTCATAGCCTCTAGTTATTTTTAAGAAGTTTTCCTTTTCATGGTCATGAAGTGCATTCCTGTCTTCTAGTTCTGAAATTCTGTCTTCGCTTTCATTTAATCTACTCTGTATACTTTCAAAGCAGTTTTTGATGTTTGGGCCTCTTTTTGGATCTGTTTCATGTGTTCCATTTCTTTCCTATTTTGAGTGGGCAAGTTTTCCATTGTTTTTCTAAGCTACTCTGTTTTTTGATCTGTGTGTACTCTAAATTCACTAAGCATGTCTTTCATGCTTTCATGCTTTCTTATGATCATATCTCTTTCTGAACTGGCCAATTATTTCTAATCTCATATTCTCTATAACCTCACCCACCTGTTTTTTAACTTCTGCTGCATGGCATTCTTTCTTAAGGGATAGTTTGCCCAAGGTACAGAGAATTTTCCATTGCATGAATCCAGTTTTGTTTCCAATGTTGTGGCATTTGTGGTATTAACAAGAAAAGTAATTTATTATGTTATCTAAATTTCTATAATATGCTCATTTTATATTCCTTTGAATGCTTATTATTTTCATTTTGAGCCTCTTAAACTGTCTCTCAAGCTACCTTTCAACCTTAAACACGGGATTATAAATGAGTCTTTGTGTATGTGCATGCATATACAAATATGTCAATGTGTTTATTTGAAAGAAAAAGGTAAACAATTGCATACATATACATAACATACATCCACAACCTTAAAATTTTCTTTAAAATTTAAATTCTTTAGACTCAACAAAGTATTTTCCCATATTTAATTTATTACCATCTGAGCACCCATCTGAAATTAGTTACATTGCTGCACATGACTTTCAGAAGTAAGGAAATTGAGGCTCCAGATTATTAAAACTTTAAATACAGAAAGTAGTTAAAGCATAAAGCACACTCATGAATTATGGAAACAAATGGAATCATGCAGTATATAAATCTTAAATTTTATAGGTCTTTTAATTCAGCAAATTGTACACTTCAAATATGTACAACTTGGTGTACATAATCAGATTCTAATTAATTATTTCAAAAGAAAAATTTTGCCAGATGTGATAGCACAGGCTTATAATCCCAGCACTCGGGAGGCTGAGGCAAGAGGATTGCCAGGAATTCAGGACCTTCCTGGACTACAATAACCCTGTTTCAAAAGAAAAAGAAAAATTTTAATTTTGCCTGACTTAGAGTAAATTAAAACAACAGTAGCTCAATCACACTTAGGATGAGTGAGAGCCCTTTTTAAGTGCTGGGGATCAAATCTGTTGCCTTGCACATGCTGGCAAGCAACTGTAGCACTGAGCTACACCTGAACCCTAATTCCTCTGTTTGTCTGTACCCTCTATTTTTGTAGAGAAATGTCCAATTGTAATTTTTTTAAAGCGCATGAAACATAAAATTCTCTGCTTTGTTTTTAAATTCAGTTGTGTTGAATATTATCTCCTTTTTCTTCAAGAATAACTGACATGCACTCCAATAGTTCTATATTCTTCTGCTATTGGATCTAAGAAGTCCAAGTGTCTTCCTTAATTTTTTTTCCTGTCTTATGTTTACTTTAGTCTCAGCTGGCCTTGCTTCTGCTGTCATCTCCATTCTTGGTTTTTGTTGAGATGGGTGATTTAGTCTGTGCTGCACAGCTACAGTGATGTTCTTATCAAATGGAATCCACCCATTACTTGCATTACCATAAGTTCTTTTCAAAATACAGTTTCTTTTTTGCTTTATGGACATCTGGGGAGTTTTCTATACACCTAAATTCTGGTCCTTTTTGCTCAACAATTCCATGTCTGTGCCTTTCTTTTTTCTTGTATTTCATGGAATTTAAAAACAGCAATCGCTGGGGATTTGGCTCAGTGACTAGAGTGCTTGCCTTGCAAGCACAAGGCCCTGAGTTTGATCCCCAGCACACACACACACACACACACACACACACACACACACACACACACACACAAAAACAATCAAAGCATCCAACCCTGATACAGAAAAGCAAAAGATTTCATAGAGAATTTGCCAAATCCACAAATATATCCAGCTGAACAGGTAATAAAGTGACTGCAAAGTAAACCTCTTTAACATATCTCTTTTTACCTAATAATTAAGTGAACTGTCTCTGTGACTGCCCAGTGTGAGAGAAGATGCTGTGAAATACATGTCTCAAGAACTGCTATTGCGAGGTAATATTTGCAAGCATGCTCTTGACCTGAAGCCTTTTTATCAATAGGAAAAGAGAGTAAAATATATTCCATATTAAAAATTAAAAATGCCTTCACTTCTCTGCATACACCACAACACTTAATATTGTATTTTCCTGCTCATCGTAATTTCTTACAATTAGTTCTACGTTTACTGGAAGTACTTCAGATCTCTCAATTCTTCTTATAGTTGAGCTTTCGTTACCATCATTTCCTTGTCAGCAGTGACATTGCATTTCCAAGTCCAAGATTGATATCCCTTTTCAGTATCACAAATAAATGCATTAAATTATAGAGATGCCTGCATCCTCATTTAATCGCAAAGTAATTCTCAGTAGCTGAGCTATGGAAGCAGCCTACCTGCCCTACGACTGAAGAATGGATAAAGGAAAGGTGATACAGACACACAATAGAGTATTACCAAGCCACAAAGAAGAATGAAATCATGTCATTTGCAGGAAAATGAATGGAACTGGAGATCATTGCATTAAATGAAATAAGCCAGATTCAGAAAGAGATGTATCACTTGCTTTTTCTTGTATGTGGAAACTAAAAAATAAACCAACAAATAAATTTAAAAGAAATGATAGGAAAACAAAAGAAGGACTATTGGAGAAAAAGAAATGGATCTGGGGAAAGTGGGAGGGAAGGGCAGGGCAAAATGGGGGTTGAAAATTATCAAAATAGTTCACATGTATATATTAATATGCTAAAACAAAGCCCACTGTTCTGCATCACCATTATGCACTAATAAAAAAACCAAATAAATTCATAGATAGGCAAGTAAACAATCATATCCATCTCCAAGATCTGGACTAAGTTGGGCGAACTCCCAACCGAATTTAGGTCAATGCTGTCAGCTTGCACTCCCCCCGATCCTCTCCTGAAGTGTTCCTGTGCTCTGAGGTTCACCAGGATGGGAAAACTGAGGGCACAGCTTCTGTGCAGAAATGAAAATTACCCCGTGGATATTCGCTAAAGGAGAATGAAACTGTGTCCAGACGAGACAGGAGGAACCAAGCATTCGTCCTTGAGCCAGACTTGGGAACAGCCATGTTCCCCCCCACCACCTCCCACGTGCAACCTGAACAACAGCCATGAAGACAGTAACATGCAGCTCACCATACTTGAACACTGGGTTCATTTTCCTGACTGAGAATATGATTTTATTAGACAATATTGGTTAGGACAAACAGGAAATTATTCTTACGGGTTGTCTCTTCTCAAGAAACCATGTTAAAAACCAGATGATCCCTGTTTTTCTCCACATATCATGAATATGTTCCACTCTCCTTGTTTGTAAGATTTCTCCTGAGAAATCCACAGCTAGCTTTATTGGAACTCCATTGTATCAGATATGCTTCTTCTATCTTGCTATTTTTGGGGTCCTCTCATCTTCAATTTTTGACAGTTGAATGTTTAGATATATTGCTATAGTCTAAACTTATTATCCAGTCATTTTTTTGAGTGGAAATAGTTAACCTTCTGATACCCACATATTTATCTGCTTCCTCAGGCTTGGAAAGTTGTTCAGCACTTATTTCTTTAAATGTGTTTTCTAGCCCTTTGTTTTTCTTTTTCTTAACTCCTATAATTCATATATTTACTCTTTTTATGATGCCCTTTATAAATCCCATAAGCTTTCTTCATTCCTTGTCATTCTTTTTCTTTGTTTTATTTATTTTTATTGGTATATGTTTGAGGTATGTACCATTTACATTTGTTCTGGGGAAAATAATATATATATGCAGGACCACCATGGTATTGGTGGTACCGCAGTCTCATCTGGAGAGTGGCCTTGAATCACAGGTATTCACAGAGGAGCTACATCCCTGGGATTCAGGGCAGTAATGGTGACCTGACTGCAGGCACAGTGTGTGGACATGCTCACTACCACTTTGGTAATAGTATGCAAGATGTGGTTGCTTCTGAAGCATTCAAAGATTCAGGAAGGAAAGATCAGGCACAGATCAAGTCACAATGGCTCTGATGTCACAGCAGAGCTTAGCTCTCCATGGCAACTGGGCCAGTGTAGAGGATACAGGCACACCCACACAGAGTTTGACTCTGGGAACCAGAATGCAGATGACCACATGAGTGCAATGGCCTCAGTGTCTGAGACATGACGTGGGCCCAGGTCAGCCACCAAGCCAGTGTCTAGAGTATGGACACCTGCAAAGTAGCAGCAGCCTGGGAGTCAGAGCCCTTGCAGGGTAAGAGAGAGGACAGCTCCTTTCCCAAAGTGACTCAACAGCAGCCCCTTCTTGGGGCCAAGAGGTGTACAGCCACATCTCCCAATCAAGAGTTCGCCATGACCACCATGGTCTTTGGTGACTTCAATGCTAAATGTTACTTGGATCTAAAATGTCTCCAGGGGTCCGTGTGTTCAAAGTCTAGTCTCCAGCTCATGCTATTGTTGGTGATGACACCTGTAGAAGTGGCACCTCATTGTAGGAAATAGTTCACTGGGTACATGTCCTTGAAAGGGATATTGGAAAGCCTGCCCTTCTCTCCATGCCTGAAGCGAGATGTTACAGATCATGATGGGTTCCTGCCAGGTAGCTAATACCAATGACCTCTGCTTTTCTTCTTTGTTCTTAGCCATCTCCTAGTGTGTTAGTCACCTTTCAATCACTGTGATTACTAAGAAAATCAATATTAAGAGAGAAATATTTATTTTTGCTCATGGTTTCAGAGTTTTCAGTTGGCGGCCACTTGAATCCATTGTTCCTGGACCTGTGGTGGGGCAGAACATTATGGTGGGAGCTTGTGGTAAAGCAAAACTTCTCAGCTCATGGCAGCCAAGAGGCCAAGACAGAGGAGAAAAAACAGGCTTTCCAATATCTCCTTCAAGGACATGTTCCCAGTGAACTACTTCTGACAATGAGGAGCCACCTTCTATGGGTGTCATCACCAATAATGCCATGAGTTGGGACTGTACTTTGAACACATGGACCCCTGGGGACATTTTACATCCAAATCATATCACTCAGTGTCTTAGCTGTGCAGATCTCACCATTAATTCTTTCCAGGTATTAGCTCTCGGCATCTTCTCTAAAGAGTTGAAGACATCATGTTACAGTGATCCATGCATACTCATGTTTATAGCAACACAGCTCATAATAGCTAAATCTTGGAAGTAACCTATACGTCCATCAACAGATGACTAGATTTTAAAAAATGTGTTTACACACAATGGAGTACTACTCTGTCATAAAGAAGGATAAATTTAAGTCATTTGTAACAAAATGGATTCACCTTGAAAAAAAATTTTAAGTGAAATAAATCAGACACAAAAGCATAAATATCACATGGCTTCCCTCATGTGGGATACCCAAAGTACAGTAATTTAAAGAGCAAAACAAAAGATAGATAATAGAAAACAGGGGGATGGATCCTTTGCAAATGAGAAGGGAACCAAGAGAAGGAGAGGGCAGGGAGAGAGAGGGGAAACAAAAAAACTTAAAATGTGTTATTGTGCGTGCACCAACATCCCACAATTAATATAATCATTATGTACTGCTAACATGTACTGATAAAAAGTTTAAAAAATAAAAATAGAAGTCCATTCATTGGCTTATCTATTTAAAACCCCAACATCGCTGAGATAAAAGCACAGAATCCTCAGTATGCTACCTGAGTCTACATTCCTGCAAACTTCTGTGAAACATCTTCTACTTCTCTTTCCCAAAATACTTTTATACATGATAATAATGAACCATAAGTCCTCACACAAATGTTGAAGTAGAGTCACAGACATAGAGATATTTTCTACAACTGTCAGGAGAAAAAAGGGGATAGTATATTAATAACCAGACTGAAGACAATGATAATATAAATATGAACCAGTTATCTAAAGAGCAACCATGAAAACAATTAGCCACAGTCTTCTCAAATAGAAGTCATTGTACATTGTCCTCCCATGAGACTTCAATAATTTTCTGTCTTGGGACCCCCCAGTGAATGTGGCAGGGCTCTGTCCTAGACTTTGTTTTGTGGAGTTGATTATTTTGTATCAAATGACTCAATTCCTGAGAGAAGTGGAATGTTAGTCAAGGAAAAAAGCTTTGATCGGATATGAGTTGCAACCCTCGAATACGTGACCATTGCGAGCCCTGTGACTGTTTTGTTTTTGTTTGTTTTGTTTTGTTTTGTTTTTGAAGCAAAAGTTCTCATACTGCTGATTACTCCTTCAATCTAAAAGTAGTCATGCAAAAGGAAGGCTGCGTGCAAGATTTATTTTCTGGAACTGTTTTAATACTACTTGATTTCAGCTGTCAATGAAGGCAATCCCTGCAGCGATGCCTCCTGCAGGCCGAGTGCAGTGGCACACACCTGGAATCCTGGCACTTGGGAGGCTGAGGCTGGAGGATCGCCATGAGTTCAAGGCCATTCTGAGCTACACAGTGAGACCCTGTCTCAAAATACCAAAAAAAAAAAAAAAAAAACCCTGAATTTTCAAAGATGGAAAGATGGTCCACAGTCTCTAGGCTGTGATAATGACCATCCAGTGGACTGCTTTGAGCCAGTAAAGCTATACATACTTGTAGAGTCCTGCCTGGACAGCCAGGAAATCAAACTTTCATCTTTCTTTTCTTACTGCATACCTGGAATTTTGTCTTCATGGTACCTCCAGTAGCAATAACAGATTTTGTGGCAACATCACTGGGAACAAGCTTTCCCAGTTGGAACCTTGTTGGTCCCTGTCCACAGCTGTGAGTTGAGCTGCTCAGGTCTTAGATGGGCTTGAAAATTCTGCTTGCTTACACCTTCATTAGACGAAGAAATTGTCTCTAATGAGGAAGTACTCAAAGGAAACAACAAACAGAGATCAAATCCAGGAGGAAATAACTTCATGAGCAAAGATCCCAGGAGAAAGGACGTACCTCTCTGCAAAACAAAATGATCCCAAAGAAATAAAACTACAAAAATAACAAAAGTATTTTTCTATTTTGGTCTCCTCACTCATGGGAACCTAACTCTTCAGAGAATAAAGTGACAACAGAATAATTAATTTAATGAGCACTTGTTGAAAGACACTTTCTAAGGCCCTACAAAGAGTAAATATATTCCTTGGTCCTCTTGCCTGTGGTAGTTCTGTATCAGGAATGGGCTCGCTCCCCTGTACCTTTGGAGAGGTCTTATACCCAATGTCACCTCCCGGTGGAAACCAGGAGCTGAGCTGAACCTCCCTCACCCAAGGAAGAGAGGACCTGGGAACACAAGAGCACGGGAGCTCCCAATGTGCGAGCCAGGTACAAGCCAGCAGAGCTCTCAAATGGTGAACTCTGGTGCTGTAGGAGGCGTTAACACAGGGAGGGGGCCCGTTCGCTGAAAGCATTCTATGCAATCAGCTCCTGGGTCTCTCTAGGCTCTTCTTTCTCTCACCTCCCTCTCAGCTTGCTCCCGCTCTCTTCTAGAACTCATTTCTGAGGTTCTCTCACCCTCCACATAGAAACTGACCTTCTCTTAGGACCACCATCTCTTAGGCTTTCTTACTCAGCTTCTTGGAGTTTGTCTGAAGCCATTACACATGCCTTCACTCTTCCCCACCCAAAATTTGAAACACTGACTTTGCTCTTCATGATTCTTTAATACTCCCCACCCTTTTGAACACCCATGCTCAAATATAATTCATAATTAATACTTTACATATCAAAAATACTTTCATCAACCGAATAATTATTCTTATACAAATTTTCTGCAACATATTTTCTCATTCACAACTTTTAGTTGATAGTTCCAGGACCTGATCATTATTTCTCTAATTTCTACCAAAGAGTTTTTGTTCAGAAAATACTTCTATTTACAAAGGTTATAAATTTCCATATTTAATTTTATATTGTTTGTACATGTATGTTTTATTAAGATAATTGATGTGGTCTCTACTTTCATATATAATGTTTGAAGTTCATTTGGGATTCTAATGTATAAATATGAATATTAGTTTAGCA
>PVJO010027297.1:0-19682 GCA_004026905.1 Hystrix cristata | reverse complement strand
GCCCCAGTGTCTAGGTCTACCAGTGATTAGCCATGTGACCGTGAGTGAGCAAGTCTCTCACTGTACCTGAGTCTCATTTCTAAAATGGGAAAAATAATACCTATTTTACAATGTTATAGTGTCTACTAAGTGAACTGATCCCTGTGAAAGTGTTTAGAACAGTGCCAGCCACATAATAAATGTGCACTAAATTTCCGTTTTCTTTCAAGTACAAACACACTCTACAGTTTCGAATATACATACACTAATCCAATAGCTATTTTTCCTCCCGCTTTGTTTATCTGGAATGCTTTCAAAGCTCTTCTTTGTTGAAAAACTCTCAAGCAATCAATACCTTCCTAAGTAGAACCAAAATGGCCCAAGATATTGCTCATGAGCTGACACACACCCTCTTGTTCATGAGCAAAGATCTTGCTTTCTAATTTTTTCACAGCTTCTTCCACATATTGATTTTCCACGGCTGCCATGGACCGTCTTCCAGAGGAACCTGCCCACTTTGCCTTTGCACATGTGGTTTGGGCAATAAACCCAGCTGAATGACTATATCACACCTGGCACACACTTTTCCCATCCTGACCCTAGTGATATCACAAATAAAGGCTACCTGGGTGTGGTAGCAAGGAAAAGGAGGAGGAGGAGAAAATCATATAGAGAAGTCTCAGTATGTTTCAAATTCTCTGCTGATGATTTAATAGGGATGGGTAACACATGGAGACTCCCACAGAGTTCACAATGTGATTGCGGTATAGTAAAGTTTTGTAAAGAGACACGACACAGGAAAGGATCAATTTAGTTCTACTACTAAGGTTGGAGAAGTCGTCATAAGAGAGCTGGCACTTGATCTGGGCTTGAAAGGTGATCCATGCATGTGAACTTAATTCTGCCGCACATTCATTCAGTCACGTGGTTTTGGCTGAGCACTGGACATAGAGACATAGAGATGTCTATGCATCTGCAGTGTGATAATGGGAGAGGGGCACACAAGTGACTATCAGGTACAGTGTGCATAAAACAATGATTGCAGAAATGGATGCATATTCAAGGTGCGATTGGACTATTCATGGAAATAATACCTAAGTCTACATGTGAGAATTAAGGAAGATGTCATAAAGGAAGTAATATTTGAGTTAAATTTATAATGAAAACAAGCTATTTACTGAATATTTCTCTGGGCCTGGAATTATGTTTCATGCTTCACATGCATTGTATAACTGATGGCTCAAAACAGCCAGAAAAGGTAGAGAACATTCTCTAGTTCAGACACAAGGGAAAACTAGGGCCTAATAGAGAAGTAACTTGTCAAAGTCTAGAGGCAACATGTGGGGGGCCAGTATTCAGTATGCCAAGTAGTCAGTATCAGAAAGCCAGGAGAGACCCAAAGAAGGAATTCTAGGCAGAAGGAACTTAACGTACCAAGTCAGAGCCATCAGGAAGAGCCAGCAGATTTGGGCACACAACGGTGAGTGTTGCCGGTGGAGACCACGGTCCCCGGGGATAAGAGCTGAAGCACACAATGCTAGAGAGGGGGGTTCTGATCATTCAGGGTTTCGGTGCTACAGTCGAGAGTGTGCGTTTTATTCCATAATCTACAAAGAGGCACAGAAAGATTTTGAGCAAGAATGAGATAAGACCAGATCTGACTATGGAAAGATAGATTAGGGCAGAGGGGAGGGGGCTTTGAATGCCAAGCTAAGGAGTGTTTGCAGTTATGTGCAAATGTATTGGCAAGAGTTAAAAGAAACCCTCTTTTGCTTTTCTTTTTTTCCTGCCTCTCAATCTAACCCATTGAAATGGAAGTTTTCGAGTTTATTTGATTTGAGGAAATGATATATACTTCTTTTTTTTTTTTTTTTACTCTCTTTCTCTCCCTACCTTCATTTTCCCTCTGGACTGCATATCAATGCATGCAGTGGCCTGCAGGTTCTCAGTTTTTGCTGTGAAATGTGTGTTAGGGGTTATTAGGCCTGTAAAACATGAAACTAACCAGTGTCATATCGTTCACGCCCTCCTCCCTGCTCACCCAGGAGCCCAAATTAAATTTCACACTGAACAATCCGAGCTGCTGACACGCTCCACAAACAACAGCCACATAGATTTGATGGCCACAAGGTGGATGTCTCTGTCACCAGCCTCCACATCAACTGCCACTTTCTTTTGGATGGCAAACTTGGCTGATTGGAGACTTGATCTCAAGCTGCCATAAATTCCCCCAGGACCAACTTGATTTGTCCCTAAGTGCACGAGCATGTGCATAGTTGCCTCTTGCTTACGAGTCTGCAGACCAGGGAATTGCATATATATCTTGCCAGTAGGGAAACTGAGGCTCTGAGAGGTAGCCAAGCCCGCACAGTGAGCTCGACAGTCTCCATGGGGACAAAAATCTTGTGGATAGAAAATCCTGGTAAAAAAGTCTCCCCGTTGTTAATAGTTATTAGTTAGTTAGTTCATTAGTATACCCGTGTAGTGCAAAATGTTTACGTTTTTGGTGGGTATTTAGTACATGTCCATAATACATCTTAATTTCCCTTTTCGTCCCCTTTCCTTTCCCTCCCTCCTCACACTACCCATCCCTTGATCCACTTCCTTTTTCTTTTTTATAAATGCTTGCAGTACATAACATTTCCTAAAAGTGGAAATTGTCACTGCTTTTCTCTTCCAGTCACTCTCTTGCTTTGCATCCAGTTTTCCTTGCCGATTCCACAAGATGACATCGTCACTATTCCCCTGGTCCCGACAGTGTCTTGCTGTCTTGCTGTCTCCAACTCAAAACCGTTCCCGATACACTGACTCTGCCAACCTGTATTTTCCATCTGTGACACCTTTCTTCAGAACACCTATCTACTCAAAGCTGTTCCATTTCTCTCTTCAGCTAAAATTTCCCTTCGATAAAAATGTGCTTGCTTCCTTTTTCTCCTCCTCAGTCTGTCTTATGTCATAGTTATTCCCCATTGAACTTCTCAGAATATGTCTATTACAGGCTGCTCTGCTGCCTGAGGCCGCGGCCATATGGAGTTCATTTTGGATCTTTATGCACAGCAATGTCTTGCGTACAGTGATCCTCCAGACATGTTTTACTGCACATACCAAACCAAAAATGTCCTGATCTTCATCTTCCAGTACTTTCCTGAGTCTATCTAAATGGATTCAAGAGATTACTACAGTGATAGAGAGTTAATCTCAGAAACAAGCCTAGAAATTCATCGGATGGGTGCTAACGAGTACTGTATCTTCCAGAATTTGTTTCCGTTTTATATTCCCAGTGTAGAAAGTTGATAAACTTTGAGGGTAGCAGCGAGGCCAGGAAGAAAACGAGAGAAGAAAAGCCTTCCTAGTGGTGAGGAATAATCATGATGAAAAGAATTATTGAGTTTGTCTAGTTCAAAATATAATGCTTTCTACATTGTCCTTCCCAAACTACGTTGCTCTTCAATTGCTTGCGCTTCTTTGGGAAGAAGGCACAATCTCCTGAGGCAGCCCTTTTTTCTGATGCAACGTCACCATAACACATTCTTCTTTCACCAAACCTAAATTTGCCTTTCTCCTTCAAAGCGATGGCCCTGCTTTTGCTCCCTGGAATTCCATGGAGCAAGCATGACACATGCTTTCAAACATCGGAAGACAATGTTCATGCCTTCAACGATAGTCTCTTTCTTTAGCCATTAAGCAAAAGGTCACACTGCGTTTTAGAAAGAAGAGAAGCCTTTTCCTCAGTGGAATGGATAGAATAGTGGCGCCCCTCTAAAATTCCTATGTTGGGACCAAACACGTAATTTGATAGCATTGAGAGTTGGAGTCTTTGTGAAGTGATAAATCATGAAAGCTCCATCTCCATGGATGGGACTAATGCCACTATAAAAGAGGCTAGAGTGACCTTACTTGCCCTTCCACCATGTGAGGACTCAATGAGAATTCATCATGTATGAGGAACAGACTCTCACAAGACACTAGAACTGTGAACAATAGAGTCATGTTGCTTATAAATTACTCGGTCTAAGATATTTTGTTTTAGCAGCAGAAGTAGAGGAAGACACCAAGGTAACAGACAGGACCACAACCAATATCCTGATAGCCTTTTCATTATACTATGACGAATATCATGTCTTACATGCCAAGTTGTATGTGATAATGTGGTGAGGCCGTATCACCCAGATGTGCAATTAAATGTGAATGCAGGTATTTCCTAGAAAGGTATTTTGTAGATATAGTTAGCATGTACAAGCAGTTTACTTCAAAGAATACTGTCCACCCTAATCTGGGCCTCAAGCAATCAGTTGCAGAGTTTACCTTGACAGCAAGATTGGGGTCTTCCCGAGGGAGAAGAAATCTCAGCAATAGACTGCATATTCAACCCTAGAGTTTCTGATCTGCTGATCTGCTCATAGATAGAAATAGATAGGTGATAGATAGATAGATAGATAGATAGATAGATAGATAGATAGATAGAAAGAGTTATGGTTTGCATCTAATATGCCTCTGAAAATTCTCATGTGTGTGGAAGGCAATTGGGTGGTGGTGGCACTACGCTCATCAGTGGATTAATCCAACTGATCCAACTGGGGTGCGGAGCAGCTGAGCTTCCTGTCAGGAGGCGGCCTGGTCAGAGAAGCAGGTCACCAAAGGTGTGACCTGGAAGGGTGCATCTCTTTCCTTGGCTTCTCCCTCACCCCTCTGTTCCTAGCCAACGAGACGGGCAGCTTTTCTTCACTGCACCCCTCTGCCATGCCAGTTGGAGCTGACCAGCTGCGAACCGAATTCTCTAAAAACCATCAACCAAAGTAAACATCTACTACTGTAAGTTATGGGTGTTGGGTATCACGCCCCAGCAAAAAGGAAAGAGTGTGTGTGTGTGTGTGTGTGTGTGTGTGTGTGTGTGTGTTAAACTGGCTCTGCTTCTAGACTGCTTGTGCTTCTACTTCTCTGCTTGAAGCCTGACTGACACCAGGAACTTTCCACAAAGTCGTGATTATATAGGGGCGGATTTCAGACACAAAGACAAGACTAAAAGTGGAGACATTTACGGAGAGGGAGCCTTTAAACTCTTCTCACTGGTTACTATGGAAGAAGCTGTCCTCCAAATCCAGAGCTGGCTCCGGCTCCACTGCCGGGTTGGTGACTCTCTTGGATCATAATTGAGCCCTGTATATTTCTGAGTGTATATGGAGAGATGGAACCAGGCCCTTCTCATGCTCCTGGAGGAGCCGACTCCGGCTCCTTCACACGTAGGCCCGTGGCTCTTCCTTCTCTGCACCAGGCTGCATGTGGGAGAAAGCACAAACCAGACTGCATTTCTCCTCAGGGCTAATGAGATGTATCAGATGCAGGTGACACTTGGGTCAGGCAAGCACCTGCTCTTCTGGAGCCTGAGGCTTTCTACTAACCCAGGAAAGAATTTGCTGCTGCAGCTTTTGCTGGAAAGTTTAGCTGACAATTCCTTGAAGGGGTTAAGAGTTGGAATGCTCTTCAAGATGCCCCAGGACACCAGTAAGTAGAGAATTCACTGAGCGTGGGGGTGAAGAGAGGAGAGACCAGATTCTGGAATCCACCGTTTCCTGGCTGAGAGGCAACTGAATGGAGTAGTAAGAGCACAGTTTTGGGTCTGACTGCCTAACACTTCGTTTTGAATTCCTACTAGGTTTGTGATGTTTCTGAGACTCAGTTTCCTCATTAGTTAATCCAGGGTAGAAATGAAACTTTCTTACAGGATTGATGTAAGAGTCAATTAACACATCAAAATACGTGTAACATGAATTTCTTGGTACATAAGTGCTTAAGAAATGAGTAGTATTGCCATTGCTCTTCTTTTCATCCTTAAACTATTTCTCTATTTTTTTTTTTACATCGGCCAGGATAAGAAACTGTTTCCTTCAGCAAATAGAACGAAGAGCATAAGCCTTATCAATATCCATACAAGGTCTCCCCCTCTTTTTTGCAACACTGAGCAAGAGATTTGAATATTGCCTCAGTTGTCCACATGAGTACAGGTATATAAGATGTGATCAAAAGATACAGTGAAT
The DNA here is from genome assembly GCA_004026905.1 of Hystrix cristata. NCBI lineage: Eukaryota > Metazoa > Chordata > Mammalia > Rodentia > Hystricidae > Hystrix > Hystrix cristata. Next base: position 13,668 of record PVJO010027297.1, on the reverse strand, counting down.
GCTTAAAAAATTAAAAAGCAGTATTACAGTAAAAGACACATTGTCATTAATCCTCTTCATAAAACTCCCTTATCCCATCATTCTTGCTACTTTCTGAGGCAGTTCTGGAAGTCCTCTTTCATAAGTGTCTTTTCTGTGGCTACCTCAGTGCCCTGATTCCAATTGTTTCCAATCGTTTAACACAATTTCTGTCAGATAAAAATATTACAGTCCTCCTCTACCATATTCATCGTATCTAGCACTGTGCAACTTCTGGTCTTCCTCAAAGGCAAAAGGACCATGAATGGTAAACATTTTGAATCAATTCAGGACACCGAGAGAGCCATAACAATGTAACTAAAGAAATACATGAAAGAAGACTTTCAGAACTGCTTCAGAAAGTGGGAAGAATTATGGGATAAGTATGTCCAAACTGAGCATGAGAACTGTGAGAGGGATTAATGGCAATGAGTTTCACTGTAATTATTTTTCAATTTAAACATCACCATATGTTTTGATAACACTTCATACTATTACCCAGGATGTTAATAGGACATAATGGGTTAGAGTATTTTCTCTAAGTCAAGCTGCCAGGGTTTGAACCCCAGCTCCATTACTTAGTTAGCAACAATTTGGTTTTTCCATGCCATGGCTTCCTCACTGATAAACTGGAGATAATAATAGTGTGGATTTCACAGGGCTGTTATGGGTGTTAAATGCATTAATATGTATAAAAGGCTTGGAAGAGTTCCTAGCACTTAGTAAGAACCTCATAAAAGATGACTATCCCCATTGTAGTTTGAGTATGGATCAGATGAGATAATGCTTTTAAATATGTGGTACCAAGTGGTACACTATAAAATAAAAGCTATTATAATTGTTTGTGCTTCTAATAACAAGAATATCAGCATCATATTCTGAATTCTTCCAAACTGGTACTTTCTACGAGGGAAATTTATCTCCAAGTCTTCAGTTTTAATCTCTTTTACCTTTCTAAAAGTTTAGTCTGGCCACATCTCACCTCCATGAAACTTCTCTGTTCAAATGAAAGTTTTCAGTAACTTTCATCTGTAGAATAAAATCCAGCCTCTGGGTTTCTTTAACCTCCATGATCTCTTTCTCAATGAGATTTGTGAGCTTTATTTTCTAGTTTTATACTAGCTTTCATCTCTTCTCTGCTTGCATTGCATAGTGTGCTGCCCCTTAGCACGCTGTGAATGTGTCTATCCCTTGATGGATCTGAGACTGGAATGACCATCAGATTAGCCAATCTGAAATGGTGTCAGCCTGGACAACATAAGACCATATAATAATTATAGCAATCAGGCACTGCTATGTACCAGATGTATCAGTCGCTTTCCTACCACTGGAAGAAAAAAAAAATACCCACCACCTGCAAATTAAAACAGAAGAGGTTTATTTCAACTCACGATTTCAGAGGGTACAGTCTGTGTTTGGCTGAAACAGCACAGCAGAACAGTATAGTAGAGGAAAGTTGTTCACGGAAGCCTGGAAGCGGAGAGCAAAAGGAGGACCCGGAGACAGAACTCCCAACTCCCAACAGCTCATTCAACTATGAACTCTTTAGTGGATTAACCCACTGATGAGAATAGTATGTGATCCAGTCACCTTCCAAAGCCCCACTTCTGAGCAGTTGAGACTTTTGGTGGACATTTTAGATCTAAACCCTAACTTTACATGTGGAGTTTCCTTTAGATTTGATATTCACAGCGACTCTGTGAGGCAAGAAGCATTCATCTCTCTACATCCAAGGCATAACCTGGTGAAATGACTTGTCCAGCGTACCATAGCAAGTCCTGGCTATTGTTCATTAGCTTGCTGGTCTCACAGCTCTGACTACTTATTCATTACTTTAAACTTTTATAGAAGAATAATAGCTTCCAGAGGTACCATAAATGCAATGTTAACTAAATTTTTATAAACCAACTTACATTTGTGCACTAAAATCAAGAAAGAGAACTTCACAAACAGCACCCCCAAACCTCCTCATGATCCCCTCTAGTCACTACTTCCCTGATGGTACCATTATTGTGATGTTTAACAAAAATAGATTATTTTGCTATTTGTATACTTTATATAAATGGATATTCTTTTGTGACTACATTCTTCGGCTTAGTAAATATATTTGAAACCCACCCATATTTTTTTATTTTGAATGCATATGGACCACTTATTCTCATTTTGTAAATGATTTTGCATAGAATGACCTACAAGTTCAGTGTTGAGTGACCTGGTGATATACAAAGCTTTAAGAGAAAAGTCTATGATTCTGATAAACATCATAGTCCTCAACAATCAGAAAGTTAGACTTAGTGCTGTACATGTAAGCAGGCTAGAAATACGTTAAGAAGTAGAAACAAGTGTCAGAATAAGCCAACATCCTTTTTGTTCAATACCTGATTTGTGTATTGCCTTTAAATGTTCGTGTAGAAAGAACTCTTGATAGGAGAGCAACATTCTTAATGAATTTTAAGTGCACAATACATTATTTTGATTTTAAGTAGAGTGTTGGGCAGCAGATCTCTAGAGCTTATTTCTCCTGCCGAACTGAATCACTCTGACCATCAGTTAGTGATTCTTCATTTCTCCTTCCCCCCTTCCCCAATTTTTGGAAACTACCACTCCATTCTTTGATTCCATGAGTTTAACTCTTTCTGAAGCATCATAAAAATGTATTATATTAAAATGTGTGTTTAACTCAGAGCTCACCAATTCACACATGATTATGAATTTTTAACTATTTCAGGGAATTTCTATAGAAAACTAAAAACCCCAAATAGAGCATGGAATAAATTATTTCTTCCCAAGAATCAAAGATCCCCAACTCGACGATAACTATTCTTCTCTCACACATTGTCTCACCTCTAGAATCTGGATACTGCCAGTTTCCTTCTGGCAGAGCTGCCCTGTTTGAACGTGCAACAGTGGACAGCTATGCTAAAACCCCCTGCCATGAACCTCCTGCTCCCTCAACCATGTTGGGCATCAGTACAGTTTTAACTTCTTCAGCGGCACTATGAACAACCACATCCTCATGGATGCATTTTTGGCTTTGTGCCATCTGTATTTCCATATTAAATATGACCTGTTTGTTGAAGCTCTTAAATAACCAAAATGCATGTATCTTCTCCTTTTAACAAGTAGGAAAACGGGCATACACTTCCAAGTAGATGAAATTGCTTCATTATTTCTGACAAGGAGCAGTTTTTAGAAGAGGTTGAGTCTGGTGGCTAGTTACTGTCACATGAATCTCCTCTGTGTCAATTACACTAAGCAGAGAGAGCTCATGTTGGCAGTCTTTCTCCAACATCTTAAAGGGAGCCATGAATTATCCCAATTCAACAGGTCAATTTAGACAGCTATTTTATGGGACCTATCACAGTCAGCTCAGCTGCAGGCCTATCAGTATGTGGTTTTATTCACTAATAACAGTGACACCTCACATTTGCAGAGAAGTTTATAATTTAGGAAGCATGTGTTTCTGAATGCTTTGCACACCCTTGAATGTTTCTATCAACACGCTGTATGCAGCCCTTTTATAGACTGGAAAACAGGCTGGTAGTTTCCAACATTGTTCAAGCTTACAAGACAGGTCTTGTGTACAGTGCAGCCCTGTTGACTATAGATGCCCTTTTAAAATCTAAACCAAGAGAGTTATCTTTTTTTTTTTTTTTTTTTGGCCTACAACATGGTATTATTCTGGGTAGCTACATAATCTTTTAGTACATGAGAAGTTTATCTTGGAATTTTTACCCTAAATGAAAACAGGGGTGATGGTCTCTCTCATGCTACCCAGAAATGTAGGTCCTGTCAGTCACGCAGTTTTCTCTGAGCAGCCATCTAAATACCAGGACAGCCAGATGAGTCCCTTCAGGAGCAAATTTAAAGGCATCCCCAAATCCACCACTTGTAGTCTCGGAATTGAGTTGGGCTACCTGACCCTCCATCTTTGATCCTATCATTTCCAGTGCCCTGTTCTAGAAATCATACTGCTTGGCTTGTGCTGCCTTTCTCTCTGTGTCTGGGTATCTGACCCTACTTCTCTCTTGAATGCACCCATGTTTCCTACAGGTTATTCCACTTTGTGATAGGTATCCAGGTTTTTTGCTTTTCTCTGTTCTTCTAACTGCCCAAAGGCTGGGGAAGTTTCAAAGTTCTTTCATGTAAGGAAATATTGGATCTGCTTACAGTTACTCTGTCTGTCTACACATGTTGGGAAGTGAGTGGTACCTCAGTTTGCATGAAAGCCAAAGCCTGATTCTTAAATTTGTTCAGCAGAATGACTGTGTGGTGTCCTTCCCACTGGGTATCTAAAACACAAAATTCTCTCTTTGAGCAGTAATTGATTAAATCAAGGGTCTGCAAAGCTTTTGGTAAGGGCCATGAAAGCGAATATATTAGGCTTTTTGGCCATTTGGTATGTGTGACAGTTACTCAATTCTGCCATTGTAGCAAAAAAGTAATCATACTCAAAACATAAGCAAATGAGTATGGCCATGTTCAAATACAATACCGTATATGAAAACAGGCAGGAGGCCAGATGGGAAACAGTGGATCATGGTTTTCAACACTCTGATCAAAAGGACCAATTCTGGTAGGAGAATCCTACCATCAATTTCCTGAAATCTAGAATCTGTAAAAGATTAGCTATGACATCTGGTATTTGACAGCAGAGTCAAACGGCCATGTTAATTTCTCTTCATAAGCAGCATGCTGGGCTGACAAAGCTTCAACATGACTCTTCCACATAGATTTTGAAGGGAAGAAATGCTTAAGGCCAAGACAGGGTAAGATGTTTTTGGATGCAATAACAGATCTCGGCTAACAGCGATTTAACCCAGAGGACATTTATTATTCACATAAGTAGAACAGCATCAGCTGACCTTGGGATTGCATGACTGGTATTAAGCTTGTCCTAAAGGACACAGGACTTCCCGCCTTTCTGCTCTGTTTCCCTCACCAGATTGGCTTCTGGGATGTCGCCTCACAGTTCAAGGACAGATGTAGTGCCTCTGAGTATCGCACCCTTGCAGGTCTGCTTTCAAAGTATAAAGAGAAAGATTGGAACAAAAGACTTTCCTTTTATGTAGATTCCTCTTTTATGAGAAATGAAACATTTCCCCAGGAATCCTCCCAATATATTTTGCTTTATATTAGGCAAAATCAAGTCACATTCTTACCTCCGGCCAACCTCTCGCAAAGAAGAAGTGGGTATTCCAGCGCCTAGAAACACTGCGATTCACTTTCTAGCACTGACCAGATTCCCCCAAATGACACGTGAGGACTGAAGTGAGAAGGAGATGAGGGACGAGAAGGGAAGATGAATCGAAAATGAAGAGCTCTGATCACAAAGGCTAAAGAGGACTCCAAAACCCACGGTAAAAATAGTGGCACACAGGGCGTGCTGGGCAAGGGGAGGGCGAGGTGCTGCCTTGAATTGGAGCTCTGGATGGCGTGTGGTTCTCAGTCACCATGATCCTAAAGCATTCCTTTTCCTAAGAACCCCTGGAGGTTCTTATTAAAATGTAGAATCTTGGGGGGGACCCTACCCTAAAAAATTCTGATTACATAGTGCTGGGCCTGGAGGACAAGGGCTGGAATATGTTTTTGATCAAGCTCTCCAGGAGACTTGGTGCAGGTAGTTGGCTGCTCACAGCAGGAGAATCAATCACTGTACGGTTTTGAATCCTTGACGAGAGTGATGTTCAATGTAGAAACAACTGTCATTTTGAACTTCCACTTTGTCTTAAAAGCAAGCATGCAAATATGTAACCACTGGGGGCATGCAGCTTTCCTCTGTGCTGAGGAAAAAAACAAAATTGGGTTTTTTTAAGCACACAAATTTCAGGCCAAGATTTTGGTATCACGTGTCCTTCCTACCGTGTACAGGCAGAGTTACAAGGCTGAACATAAAATCAAGGGAATGTTGGTAAACATGGTTTGTAAGCTGGAATTTCACACAGACAACATTAACAGGGGCTTTGGGTCCCAAGGAACTTGAATTTGGACAATAAGCTAAACTCCCTTTCCTACTCATATGAAATAGAGGGAAATATTTTATTCATATCGTACCATAGGGCAATATTTTAAAAATATTAAGAAAGAAATTATTTCAGTAAAGTATTTATCATGGTGCTTAGTATTTACATACTCAGCAAACATTAGTGAAAAATCACCATTTTATCCTCGTCAGAATGACAGTGGTGGTGATGATTTTATTTACATTTACAAATGCTTTTAGTTACTAAGTTTGCCTTAGAAATTTTCTCATTTACGGACATGATACTGAGTCCTAGCTATGCGAATAACTTGAGAAATTTACAAAACTCAATGTAGTTCTTGATTCTCTAATCAAAATTTCTAGAAAGCACCCCACTGTGGGGAAAAGCGTTTTATTTCAGTCTCTACATTCTCGGTCTCTCTCTCTCTCTCACTCTTGCTTTCGCTCTTGCTCTCTTTCCGTCTCTCACCCACCTATGCCCTGGCTGATAGGCACGTGGACTACTGGGGTAATTAAAAAGGAGACTGGAGCCAGTCATTGGTGGGACCAGGGGGGACAAGTCGATGTGGCTCAATCTGCTGGGAATTGACTGCAATCAATTTCTCCAACAGCCTGTCCAAGGCTGCAGCTGTAAAGCATTCCGTGAGCTGATCAATGGTGGCCTTGAGTGCAGCACACGGAGAGGCAAAGTGTGGCAGCAGCCTCGGGGCAGCTGTCTGCTACCAGCAGGCTAGCCCAATTCCAAGGTCAGCCTCTGGATCTCCTTCCCCTCTCCCCTCTCTACCCAGTGCTCTGGCAGAAGTATCAAAACACGAAGCAATGGCTAAAACTGCATAAGAAACGATTCTGAAAGCTCTGGGGGAAAGAAAGAAAACTCATTTGCTAAAGATAATAAAAATAATAATAATCTCATATTCATCATCATAACCATAATGACAGTGGTTGTAATAATGACAGGGCACCTGATTTTATCTTCTGTTCTCTGAACATGAAAGTACATCTCTCTATCCAAATGAAAGCCATTTAAGAGCTGTAGTTTTGCAGCAAATGGAATTCATCATATTTAATAAAATGCTAATTGATGTGGAGGGAAGAAACCTGATCTTTTTAGTTTTGTACATTTGTTCATGCATTAAAAAAAGTCAAGCACGATGATATTTTAGAGCACATTGTATCTTGTACATAGTACATGATTATCTTACATTTTTAAAATATGCAAGGCCCTCTATTATATTTTATATGACACACAGGGCCCAAATAAATGTTTCTGGCTAAAACAGAGAATAAAATATGGCCCTTGCTCTCAGAAATCCATATCCTAGAAGCAGCATGTAAACAGGGAATTGTAGTGATACAGACATGAAATGAGAGATCAAGGATCCAAGGAGGGATGGGCTCGTTCTGCTGGGGCCAGGGAGCAAAAGAAATAGCAGTAATTTGAGCTCTGATTTGAAAATTATACTTTTTCCAGTAGAAAGCACAAAGCTCCAGCAAAGCACAAAGCTCCCGGAATACGTAGCAGATTTACTATGTGACACATAATCAGTTTAGTGTGTTTACAATAGTGGATGCTGGAAGGAAAAGTTATAACAAAGGCTGGGAAGACGGGTAACAGTTTAGAGGAGCAGGGTTATTCCATTCACAGAAATCCATGCATTGTCCTTTCCTGTGCCGTGGTCAGTGGGAACCACTGACAATCCTTAATAGGATCCTTCATAGTTATCATATATACAGAAAAAAAGAGAAAGCAGTGAACAAACTATGAAGAAGACATAGAAGAGAAAGGCTCAAAGAGATTAACTAAATTGCTGAGGGCATATGAGGCAATGGTAGACCTTATACACCAATATTTTGTTTAAAATTTGGTGTACTTTTTAGTACCTTATACTATGGTGGCAGATAGGAGCACCATTTTAGAATTAGACAGATCTGGTTTAAATCCTGGCTCTGTCATTTTAGAGTTAAGTGACCAAGGAGAGTTTAATTAACTCCTGCAGGCTTAATTTATTCATCTATAAAATGGGGACAAAATGTCTGTCTATTGGAGTAATTGTGAGAGTTGAATATAATAATACATAGAAGGATTTCAGCGGAGTTCTTGACATACTGTAAGATTTTGATATATGATGGATGTCATTATTATTAATATTAGCTTCAAATCCGCTCCTCATGTTTCCTTTCTGAACCTTTCTTCCACTTCTTTTGACATGTCTTTGAATACTTTAGCACCTTGGATTAATTTTAGGCATGATGATGGACTATTAGAAAAGCTATTTTGGTTTCTAGGGCCTTTTCTTCACCTTTCTGAACACACCACCCAGTTGAATATCATATGTTATATGAAGAATGCTTAAGGTAGATGAGAAAATTTGGGAGTATACAAGCCATATTGATGTATTTCAAAAAAATCTGTCCGTATTAGAAAAGATAAGGGTTATTCCTGTTTGGCTCCAAAGACATAACTTTGGCCAGCAGGTAGAAGCTATATAGAAGTTTGTTTTCTTTCAATAAAAAATTGTAATGATTGCAACAGACTGGAAAACAAATATCGTCTATTAAATAGTAGCAAGTTCTCCACTGAATGGTTTCAAGCTGACACTGATGATTGCAAAAGTTTTTTTAGCTGTAGATTGAGTTAAATAATCATGATTAAAACTGTACCATCATCACTCAATAAAAATAAAGACTTCATAAATGTGTTGGAATTTCTAGTGAAGAGAATTAATTTAATAGAACTATGTAGTGAAATCTAGGCACCAAATTCAGTTCATTGATGTATATGTGGTTTTCAGAACAATAGTAAACCACATTCTCTTCTGTTCATTCAAGTCCTCATCATTCTATATTATTTTACTCTATGAATATTAGCCATTTACTTTGACTTCTTGGCAATGTATGGAAAGAACCCTAAATCAGAAGTCAGAAAACTCAGTTTCGCTGCCCGGCTCTTTCAGGAACTATGTTATGTTGGGTCAACAACTTCCCCGACCCAGCCTCAATATCTTAGCTGTAAAAATAAGGAAATCACACTCAGTACCCTTTTTTCCTTAGCATGCTGAAGAAGAAAAATTGACTCTAAAGACCTTCTTTGAAAGAGCAATAACTCTTTGGACTCCCTGGAGAAGGGTAGATGAACATGTTGTCATTTTTAAGAAATGTAATTTGTAATCATTAATAAAAACTGATGGATCTTCCATCAGACTTCTTGGCTTTTTCCTGCTTTCAGAGTTATTCCCAATAATGAGATGGGAATACCCAAATATTATCACTGTGCTTTCTGTTTAGATAAATGCTTTGTGAGATTTGTACCCAACCTAGGTGAAGCCCCCCTTTTTAGCTAACTGACTCATTTGTTCAGTCCAGAGGTTGCTTTGTAGTTGCCACTGCTGTAGTTCCCCTGCAGAGACGGGCAGTTACAAATTGGACCGAAAAGCCAAGGAAAGAGAAAAATCTCGAAGATTAATAAAACGAGGAGGAAAGGCAGTAAGTGAAGCTTTGGAAGACCCATTCTGCCTGGACACATGAAGAACAGGCACTGCAAATCTTTCTGTGTGACGTTCTTTCTGTACGCAGAGCAACACAAATGTGAGACTGGTTCTGTTTACTCGTTGTTTGATGGGGCATTCCACTTGCACTAATTGCAATAAAGTACTTCTTGTCCTGTGAGACCCAGAACTGTAGGTTAATGAAAAGTCAGTTAAAGAAGAAATATGTTGGAACAATTATCTCAAAATCAGTTCTTGAAACAGGTTACAATTATAAACTTTTACAGGAAAAAGACTTGAGTGATAATTGTTATCTCTTCTAAAGACTGCTTTACTACTTAAATAGACTCTTATGAGAGGCTGTCAGCCCCTATAATACTCATATCATCAGTCAAAGAGGCCTACTAAATAGAGACTGGTTCAAGACCTGCGCCTCTTTAACGAGGCTGTGGTGCCTCTCCATCCAGTTGTGCCCAATCCCTAAACTTTGACACAGATTCCAGCCTCAGCCAGCCTCTCTTCTGTCTTAGATCTTAAAGATGCTGGCCAGGCCCCTTTACCAACTTCTTAAAGAGAGCCAGGACTTAGACATCCTAACAATAGCACAAGGAAGAACTTGTATGATCATAAAAGCTGAATGTTGTGTATACATGACTGATTCTTCCACTAAAATCCTGATGGATTTTCAAGGTGCTAGGTGACAGGTTAATGCTATGTCAGAGTCTGAAGGCCCCTAGACCTTTTCCTTACCCTCTTCGTGGGAGACCATCACTAGTTCTTCCTGGTAGAAACAATAGTTGGCCATATCAATAATAGTTTTGCTGGTCTTACTATTTGGCCCGTACATGCTTAACTGGCTCTTTACTTTCGTCTTCTCTAGATTTAAAGCTATATGATAGACTAGATATCTAAGCAAAGTCGTAAAATAAATCACTCCCACTATACCATCAAATGTAACTTATCTTTTCTTGCTGGGTGTTCAAAAACTAAGGTTTGGGGGACAAAAATTTAAAAGGTAACTGGGCTAAGAGGACAGGCAATATTTTGGCCCTCCAAGGTCAATAAGGACCCAGGACATAAGAGGACCTTACTACAGACGACCTTAGTGAGTCACAAGACCTCCCCAGCAAGGAGATTGTTAGGCCCCTGAGGCCAAACAGGAGTCAGCCAGTGTGCATCCTGCTGAAGGAGGGTCACTGAAGGGAAAACTTCCCATGTCTCCAAGGAGCACCATGTGGTCTAGCACAGACTGTGATCCATCCTGGCAGATGACACATTTGACAGAGGATGAATTAAGAGCTAAGAGGCTCTGATCATACCTCCAAAAAGAATTCCTGAGGAGATTTGACCTTGACAGATTGGGAAAATAAATCATAATGTTTGACAAGTGTCTCAACTTCATCTTGAATATCCAACAACAAGAGGACAGAGCTAGAGTATGAATAATAATAATTTAAGCCAGACGTACAGGGAAATTCTCCAATCACTGACTCCTGCTAAAAAATCCTAAGGGCCAGCTGGTTACAATTATTATTAAACCATATCATGGCTCCTTACCCAGTCTACCTTTCCATCCTGTTGCTCATGCTTTAGTTATACAAGTCTTTAATCTTTTGGTAAAGCTTTCTTTTTTCTTTGCCTAGAGGCTGCCAAATCCCAGGTGGTCACACAGATGAAACCTGCCATAAAGCTGCCAGACATCTTCTGTCGAGGCCCATCGGACAAAACCTACCTTCTAAAGATTCCTATCCACTGCTCCCCAACTACAACCCCATTCAGCTCGAAGAAGCCAGATCGGTCTTCACCTGGTTCCCCAACAGAGATTGGATATTTTTTCTCAGGGGGGAATGTAGGGACAGGGGTCCCCATAGGTAGGGAAAAGATAGGGTAAAGGCTTCATTGGATATTATTTAAAATTAATAAGTAATTTTGACCTCTATAGCTAGACTCTAAAAGCCAGACAGCTATAATCAAATAGTTAGAAACATAAAGGCAGCTAGATTCCAACAGTTAAGGAGACAAAGGCAAAGAGACTAGTTCGGGGAAGGCCCCAGGTAATCTGATTAACATAAAGAAAACAAACTCTCCCTTTTGACACTTACATCTGCATTACCTGGCCCTAAGGTACTCACCCATAAGCTTGCACTCTGCCAAAAGACAAAGGTCACAGGGCTGAGGGAAATCAAAGCAGAGGTGACAGACAAGCCCAAGAGCCAATCAGGTTACAAGGGCTGACCCAAAGGAAATATCTCAATAAAAAGGGGTTACAACAAAGGGCCCATAAGTATTTCACTTTCGAATGGTCCCCACTCATGGAGGAGCTGTCTATCAAATCCCTTTCCTCCTTTTTCACCAATTTTAAAATACTGTCTTCTAAATAGATTGTCTTCTCTTAAAAAAAAAAAATAAAGAAGAAGAAATATGTTGGAGCATTCAAGAGCAATCTACTAACTAGGAGGGTCTAACAGGATGAGCATTAATCATATTTTCAAAGAAAATGGAAGGCATCCAGACATTGATTTGTTCAAAAGCCAAATGTAACCATATTAGAACAATTAAAAAATACAGAAAAGTTAAAACTAAGATACTTGTCAGAATCTCTCCAAAGGCAATTAGCATTTTGGTATAAATACTCAGAACTTTCTGTTTACAAATATTTGAATTTACATAATTTATATACATAGCATATGTAAATATATTTTGTTGTATACATAAGCAGTATAACATATATCATATATATATAAAGAGATAATATAATTTGGCTTCTTTATAACTTTTGTTTCACATAATAAGCACAAGCATCTTTTGATAGTATTGCATATCAAATATAGTCTATGATATTTTTAGTAATTTTATCTCATTTCAGCTGTTCAGTTATCCCCAAATTTCACCTACGATAAGCTTCTACAATGAGAATAAATAAATTACGCACCTAAAATTGTGGGGAAAAAAATGCAAATACAAACATTAAAAAGCAGCATAATTAGAGGCAAAGAATATGGATCTTAGAATCAAACATGCCTGAATTTTAAATCCGAAATCTGCCCCTGCAGACTGTGTGACTTTGGACAAGTTACCAAACCCTTCTGAACTTCTACTGACCTTTCTAAAACTGGGGAAAATAAAGCACCAAAGTTTTTTGGGATGATGAAAGAAACTGAAGTGTGCATAGCACTTTGCGTAGACTCAGTACAGATTAAGTAGCTACCAAACAGTAACAGTCACTGCCATCATCAAATTAAATACTTTTACTGATTTTGAAAAAATAATATATACTAACAGAAAAAAATTATGACAAAATTTCATCTTGTCAACTTGACTGGATTCCTGGAGAGGTGATTGGATCACAGAAGTACCATACTCATCTGCAGAGTAACCTACTGGTGTTCCTAGCTGAGTGTGAGGCTGGGCAGTGGGTGACAGGGGGAACCAATGGAGGTTAAGTTACTTCTGGTGCTCTTCTCCTGTGTCCTGCTTCCCTGCCACCATGAAATGAGCAGGTTTGCTGCATCATGCCCTTCCACTCTTCCTCAGTTTGGAGCCAGCCAATTATGGACTGAACCCTCTTAAACCTTGAGCAAAAAGAAGCCTTTTCTCCTTTAAATTGTTTATGTTGGGGGTTTGGTCTCAGCTATGATAAGCTAATCAATACATGTCTTGTGTACTGAGATTCCTGATATCAAAGCCTAACCATGCTCCTTCATTTTGCATATCTTGCATAGGGAAGCCCCAATACACAGAGAATAAATCCTTTCCCAAAATAAATAGTTATGATATCTTGAGTTCATGCTTGAAGTAAGTATTCAAGATGAATTACAGCAATAATACAAAGACAGACAGCTAGTTGCAGAATTTTGGTAATGGGCCTACAAGGGAAATATGGTTGCCTCTATATTTTATTATTAACACCTGTACTGAATTATCTACATATTCAACAATTCATCTGATTTAAGCATAAAATTCAGTGTATTTGGTATATTCACAGGATGGCAAAACAATCATCATAATCAATTTTAGAACAAATTCATTACTCCCAAAATAAAGGTCATCCCTATTGACAGCGATCCTCACTACCCCGACCTACAACCTTTTGTGGAAATGCCAGACCTTTGCAAATTGGCTGCACTACTTCACATCAAAAGTCAGTGTGTTGAGGATTTCAATTTCTCCTCATATACTCCA
>PVJO010027296.1:0-19861 GCA_004026905.1 Hystrix cristata | reverse complement strand
GTAGCCTGAAGCGTCATGCTGTCCGGATTCTCCAGACCACCTAAACGAATTGAAGTCTGTTGACTACTCAGGCTCTTCACTGATGAGGTAAAGGGAGAGAAAACAAAGACTCTGGTGGCCTAGACTACTTCTTTTACCAAGTCCTTTTTTCCTCTTTATAGAAAAAAGGAAAATGAAATTTAAAAATCATGTGCATTAAACATTTTTTCTGTGATTGGAAAAGTCCATCATTATTCCATCGTTCATTAAAAGCTTTCTTTATCTCATGAAATTTCTACATTATTACAAGATAAAATATATTCATCTACTCCAAAAACAATGTTAATGATAAACTCCAAATGGATCTTGTGACTTTCCCAAAACCTCAGCTCAGCCTTTTATCAATCTTCCCTGCTTTACAACTGTAAAGACTGCTTAGGTTTCGAGAGTGAAGAGTCATAAGAAGAGTGAGGATTAAGCAACTGGGTAAACCAGTATAATTTGTAAGGGGACCTTGGGTGTCTGAAGACCTCTATAATATGTCATCAGAAAACTTTGTTTGCATAACTGGGTTTATGGCCAGTTATACACATTATTATTAATTATTCACCCACCAGCCTCTCAATCATTCACTGAAGAAAAAAAAATCTGTCAGTTACCTATCTTTTATATTTTGGGCACAGTGCCAATAAACGTTCTTGGCTGTTGAAATAAAAATTTAGTTCAAACAGGGTCCTTTCCAGTAAAAGGAACTAGAGGACATAAAACAGAGAATGAATGCACGCTCACAAGTGCTGCAACTGAGATAGTTAGAGGGTGCTGGGGGATCACAGAACAGAGTGACATCAGCTGGAACACCCAAAAAAGAGCTAAATTGGTGGTGGCATTTGAAATGAACCCAAATATGAAGTTTTACTAAATGTTGAACAACATACCAATAATAGCACGAGTTAAGGCATAAGGACAGGAAGAGATGTGACACTTCCTACCAAAATGTCCTTTTTCTTTACTTAGAGTTTCCAGTAACTGCCAATGTCAATGAGTTTCTTTATATAGAAATTTACTATTTAAAGCAAGTAAATGGCATAATTTGATGGAAATAAGTGGAAATAAGACGTGAATTATATGACGAAAGTCCTAGGTTAAGTTCTAGGGTCAAGTGCCATAGGCTTTCTAAGAATATTCTCCCTGGATGGATTAAAAAAAAAATACATCATAAGAGATGAAGTCACAACCAAACTAAGAGAGCCTACACTATGTTACTGACATGTATTTTTCAGCTCATCAACCTCACAACAACCCCATTGTATAGTCACTCTTATTTTCCCCATTTGAGGAAAAATAATCAATGGAAAGAGTCTCAGGTTTTTAGACAAATGAAATGATGAGGAGGGAAAAGATTTGTAAGTGTTTAACGGACAGCTTTCTCTTCCAAGAAATGTGATTCGCAAGTCACATGTTGTCCATCACACCTTTTGTTTACTGAGACTACCTAGAAAGTTTTCAAATGACCAGAGCACAGTTTCTGCTCAGATAAACTCAAGCAGAGCAACTGGGAGTTGGGCGGTCCAGCTGAAATGTCCCCCAAGGATGCTAACATGCGGGCTCTGTGGTGAACTTCCATGTTATAGCTGTACCTGATTGTGATCTCCAGGTGGCCCAAGAACAGAAAAAAATGAATTGTGGAGCAAAGCTAGAGATTACTGAGGAGTTATAGAATGGGAATGACCCATTCTGCAGATAGGCTCCAAAATAGCTGATGATGGCGATTTAATAGGTGACAGCGTTTTGGGTTATTTATGTGAGCAACTTGTGCCAGCATTGCAAATTTAGTACAGATTTTCTTTCCCACATCTTGTGAATAAAGCTCAAATCATTGAAACCAATGATGCACTAAGCTTAAACAAAATGGCGAATGAAGACCAGAAGTGCCTCCAGTTTAGCCGTAGGTAGTTGCAGTGAGATGTAGAAGGAGAAGAAAACCGACCGCTGAGTAATACTGCCATAGGAAGTCATCCTCCACTTGGATCTTGATGAATATTTTCATTAAAAATCACAGAAAAGGGATTAAGCAGAAATGACAACAGAATCATCAATGCTTAATCATAAAGTGCTAAATACACAGATTAGGAGAGCAGAAATAATACAAATGTGAAGAAAAGGGCAAAATTTTTCAAAAATTAGCATAATTAGTCATTTCATCAACAGTAAAGAACAAAGGGTTTCCCTATTGTAGAATGAATAATGTTAAAAATAAAATCAGTGCTTGCCTTCAAAATACAAAATTCAAGATAATTAGCATTTTAGTCCACTTGTAAATGATTTTCATTTCTACTTGCCTTGCTTCGGACTAGATTCTCAGGACAGAAGAAACTGATATATACCTGGGTTTTAAAGTAAAACACAAAAAAAAAAAATCAACAAAACAAAACAAAACAAAACAAATAAAGTAATGTGCTTTATGTATTTGTGTGGATTTTCTTGTTTGATGTTCATGGAAACCTTCTGAGACAGGCAGTATTAGGCACTTTTGATGTGTAAGAAAGCGGAAGCTCAGTGCAGCTAAGATAACACTCGTGGAAGGTGATAGAGAAGGCAGAAAGATGGGACTCCTGCAGTGGTCAATTCCAACCCCTCTGGAACTGTGTTGGAGTCACAATGTCCATCTTTCTACTGCCCTAGTCTGTAACAACATTCTGCAACTCATCTCTACCACACACACCAATTCCTTAAGCTTCA
This sequence comes from Hystrix cristata, assembly GCA_004026905.1. Lineage (NCBI taxonomy): Eukaryota > Metazoa > Chordata > Mammalia > Rodentia > Hystricidae > Hystrix > Hystrix cristata. The sequence continues at coordinate 17,143 of PVJO010027296.1, read as the reverse complement.
GTTTCCTCAGGAAGGACGCAAGAACAATAATGACTAGCTTCCAAAATGGCAGAGGGAGTTGCACAGGGTCAGGTCCATGAGCTCACTTTTTCCCCATATTTCCTTTAAATATTTTCAAACATATAGAAAAACTTGAAAGAACATTACAGCAAACATCCACACTCTGTATTTGTATACTGAACAATCTATCATCCGCATGTGATGATACTTGTTTTATTACACATCTGTCCACCTGTCCATCATCCTATTATTCAGCAATCCACATTATTTTTATGTATTTTCTAGTGATTTTGCAGACTTTAGTATACTTTCCTCTATATATCTAAAGCTGATTTTAAGTTGAAAGAATTACAAATGCATGAATCATCATATTAAACTCATGTTACTGCTTCTTATTGAATTGCACTTCCCAGCAGTTAAAAACATTGCAGTTCCCACTGTTTCTTCCTCTGGGCTGCCGAGGGACAACCTCTTTGTGGACGATGTACCTGTGTGGTGGTCTCACACGTCCTATCTGGTATTACCTCACACCAGTTACTTTTGCCCTCTCTGATCATTTTCCTAAACTAGTTGAGGATAATATGCGCCCAGTGTGGAGCATTTATGGTAACATCTTTAAAAGGATAGGGTAGAAAAGAGAAACGAGTAGCCATTATTTTAGCTGTTTTACATTTCATTATAAAATATGTAGGTAATTCATTCATACAATATGAAAGAAGTGCTTAATATTTACTTACTTTATAGTACATATTTACATACTATATTTACATTATAAAAATATTATAGTGTCTGCATGTGTTTTCATATGCATGTTCAAATGAATATGGTACTTTTTTATGTACTACATAGGTAATAAATAAATTTCTTCATCTTTCATTTATATAGATATATTTTCACATGAACGTGAATCCAGAGATTACCTTTATTTTGGTGAAAATGATGCAAAAGTAAAGCATAAAACAGAAAATTGCCACATCTTAAAAGCAGCAGAATAAGATAGGCCGAGTTCACAGAGGAATCCGAAGGCACTAAACGCCAGGCAGCTGGGGAAGCTCTGGAGCTGGGAGAAAAGAGTCCGATGTGAGAGTTCACTGTGCTTGGTAATGGATCGTCCTCATCATCCACTGACTGCATGCTCCTGTCATCTGAAGGCAGAAAGCAAACATCATTTCTTCCAAACACACGTATCAGAGCCTCTCCGGAGGTGCTAAGGGATGAAGTGAGCCGTCAAGAATTCTGGAGAAGTGCTCTGATTCACACACTGACATCTGGTGTAGCTCCATGCAGTTTTCACAAAATGAACAGCAAACTCCCCAAAAGCTTTCTTAATGTTGGTGGTGGCCCCAGGAATGAAGCACAAAGCAAAATATTAACATTTCCCCCAGCAAACAGGTCATACCATGTGAGTTTCGGGAACAAAGTGCCTGTATTTCCCCAGAGTTGATGTCCATGACATGGCCTCTCACACAGCTCGTCACCAGTGCTCAGATGGTTTCTCCCAGAAGACTGTATTGACTTTTGCTGGCATTGAAAAGATGCTCAAAAGATCAAAATAATAGCATCAAGTGAAAACAACCTCTGCAGGGGTGAAACGCTTCTGCTCAGTGAAGCCTGATCTGGTTGTGTCTTGAGTTGTTTCCCGCAGAGAACACCATGTGAACCCTGCCTTTTCCATGAGTGTCACAGCATCTGAGACAGAAGAGAAGTTGGGGTGACATATGCCACATTCGGGGATAGTTATGTCTCTCCAAAGAAAGGCTTGCACTACAGAAAAATCTCAGCGGCTTCCTCTCAAGAATATTGGCAGTCACAGAATGCCCAGTACTTCTAGGTCTTCCAATCACAAGACGCCTCTTCCAAACAGGAAATTTACAAATAATATTAAATCCTTGGGCTCCCTTTGACATCACTGACCTCCATGGAAAAAATTTATTTTTTTCTTAAAAATAATATCTAATCAGAAATAAAGCACTGGAATGGATGCTTATCACAAGGGCAGACTCACAGATATTTATAGGCCTGCTGCTTTATCTTTCTTATCTCTCCATCCTCCTCTAGAGCTACACATGTTAAATCCTAGTAAGCCTCTTGTGCAAGCTAAAAAACTGAGGCAAAAAAATGTAAACCGAGGGGTTGGGGATTTAGCTCAGTGGTAGAGCACTTGTCTAGAAGTGCAAGGCCCTAAGTGCCAATCCTAGCAGGCCCCCTCAAAGGAAGGTAAACCATCTAGTTTGAAATCATGCTGAGTTAAGTGACTACATGGTGAACTGAGGATTAAAATATCAGTCTGTCAATCTAAAGCTGGAGACTTCCAATTTTACATGCTATTGTTTGCAGAGGAATTTTATTAATTACTGTAGGTAATGTTGCATGAATGACTTAGGTAAGAGATATATTTTACAGTGGTCTTTCTCAAGCTTTTGCGCGCTTACAAATCATCTGCAGATCTCGCTAGATGCACACTCTGACATAGCAAGTTGAGGGGCAGCCTGGATTTTTGCGTTTCTAGAAATGGCCCTCAGGAGAATGAAGACATTAGATGCTGCCAATCAGAAGTCTGCATTTGGAGTAGGAAGGTTTCGAACATGCCACCTAATAAAGCAGACTTTAAGCCACTTTGCATACAGTACTTCAATGTAGCCTCATTAGATAACAAAGCATCAAATTCTCAGAATCTATGTTTTCTTGGTTATTATTAATGATAGCATCTACATTTATTTTTCCAAGAGGTGTATTTCATCTCACTCTATTCAGTCCACCAACAGATATTCATTGGCTGTCTGCAAAAATATTCATAGCTAACATTTGTCAGGTGCTTTATGCCTTAAATATTTTTCCAGGTGTGATCTCATTCAATTCTCACAAAAGTAAAGAAAACTGAAGAGGCACTATTAGTAATGAGATTTTAAGGCGACAATGTTAAGATCCAAGACATGAGGTAACATGTAGCTAGCTAGCTTGTGACACAGATTATGTTGTAAAAGTCAGAGATTTTTTTAATTCCAAATATTACACCAAGGAATAATTTGTACATCCTTGAAGGTAAGAGAATTAAGTCTTTGGCATCATCCTATATGGATATCTGTGTCCAAAATTCCTTCTTTATAGGAATAAAAATTGGGATTGGATTGGGATCGCCCTACTTCAATAGGTTCTCATTTTATCTGATTATATCTTTAATGGTCCTGTTTCTAAATAAAGCCACATTCTGGATGAGGAGGGTTAGAATTTCAGCATGAGAGTCTTGAGGGACCACAGTTCCAGTCTCAGCTTTCTCTGGAAATTGCATCGGGGTAACGGGCAAGTTGTCCCCATAAAGGGGAGGGAGGGACCATTTCAGAGTCATGAAGCTGCAGATAAGGAGGTGGCACCCACTGGGCTGGCCATGATGGTGGCGATTTTGGTCATAGCGTTGGCCAGCCAGCGTGTAAGTAAGACTTGGGAAGTCAGAAGGCAAGAACAGTTGAGGTACTTAGAAGATTGTATTGTCAAAATGAGTAATAATAGTAATGGAAGGAAGTTAATTATAAACCCCTTCTGAAGACAGTAAATAATGCTTTTTGAAACCATGAAAGTCAAAATTAGGATCAAGTATGGGCTGAGTATTCTTGATTTGAAAATCTGAGACCCAAAGTGCATCAAATCCAAAAACTTCTGAGAACTAACAAGATACCACAAGTGGAAAATTGCATGCCTGAGCTCACAATGGCTAGCAGCCAGCACACAGGTGCACTAAGCACGAAATCACCTCATGCCATGTCCATATGGAGGATTTGGAACATGAATGGGTCTCGAGTTTATGCTTGAGTGTCATCCCCAAGACAGTTCATAACATATATGTGAATATTCCAAAATTCAAAACAAAAAAAAAATCAAAATCTGAAACACTTCTGAGTTATTTCAGATAAGAGATACTCAACTTGAAAAGTCAATTTTACATTCATTTCTAGAGATAAAAATCATACAACTTCAAAATCTGACCTTAGTTTGTGAAATGTGAATACTAAGTCCAGTGTCACAGAAATTGTCATTTTTTGGTAAAATATCACAAAATCATATGTCAAAGTGTATATACTAATATAGTAATACAGGTCTGGAGTACTCTGCTAAATGTTGAAGAACAGCTTAGAGTATGAAGCAAGAAAGAATTAATTACTATCGTTACATTCTGGAATCCAGGTGAGTTGCCATTTTACTCAGAGAAATGATAGCTAATCTTTAGTCAGACTGAAATAAACCGAGTCCTTGTTCACAGGCCCTTGGGTTTCAGGGTGCAGGTCATCATTTTAACTGGCAGAGCATTCTGAGCCACCGTCAAGAAGATTTATTTAAACTGTCTAGATAATCTCAGAACTTTTTGTTCTAGGTGTGAAAACAACTCTTTCTCAGTTAGGCGAATGGTATCTTCGGGGAGTTGGCTTTGAAAGATGTAGTCACCGAAATTCACAAAGAAAGAAATGTTCACACCCTGAATGGGGATTATCTCACAAGACAAATGGCTGCATCTTGGTTCGGACCGAAATGCATTTTGACAAGGTCAGGGAAGCTCTTCTGGTTCCCAAAGCCCCCGTTGCCCGGGACACATACGCTTCCTTGTCTAAGGGGAAGAGCTTGGGGACTGCAGAGGAGAGAGCTCATTAATTTTGTCAATAACCGTTCCTCTCCATCTTAGCTTTTATAGACTGTCTTAAGTAAAAGATGAGCTTTGTACGTTTTCTTATTCTGTTCACAGAGTGATTTAAAATTGGATCTTTCTATTTGGGGCTAATACCATCCTCTACATCTGATATTCACAGGCTCCATAAATCTTTCTCCTCCTCCCAACGTCTAATCAATTTCTTCCCAGCATGGAGCCTCTCCTATAATCAAATCAGGTATAGATCTCTCATCACTTTGAACACAATCCTGCTTTCTTGCTTTTCACCATTGCTTTGGTCCTCCTTAGCTGTCCACTCTTCAGGAACTTTCTCCTTCCCTTGACATCGCCTCGCACATGCCACGCCAGGGCCACACATCTCCAAGGGGCCACAGATTCCTGTTTTGCTAAGCTTGGATAGAGTGTCAGCAAGATTGTGGTTGTTGTTATCATTGTTGTTGCTGTTGTTTTATTAACACAAATATCCAGGCAAAGATTCTGCAATGGCAGAAAGGTATAAATGAAAGAATGGTGAAGGTAAAAATAGAGATGAGGATGATAAATGTAGATAGTACTTGCAGAACATCAATGGAGACATCCTGGATACAAGTAAGCACACACTTTGGATTCCTGAGAGACACAGTGTACAGTGAGAGTTAAGTTGAAGGACAAGAATTTGAGACTCACAATCAGAGTCAGGCTGCAGTCGCATTTTTAACAGTTCATTATGCACAAGATGGTGTACCCAGAGTTCCATATATGCAGTCTCGCTGATCCTACTCACAAACTATTACTGCATGCATTTTGCAGAGGAGTTATGTCTCAAATAATTTAATTACCCTGTCCAATTTATCAGAGGTGAATCAAGTGCAGTGAACCTTCTACTCTGCTGTGACAGAAAGTGGAGACAGGAAGGAGTTAAGTACATATTCTCTTGGTTTCTCATAACAGCTTGTTAGCCTTCTTGGTAACATTTGGAGACCTTTATTTTGCACGTGTTCTAAGTTGTTTCGAGAAATCTTTAGTCTAAATAAAATTAATTATGTTCTTGAGAGAAGGGAAAAAGAAGTGTGCTGGCTTATGGTGAGATTATTTTAATGTGAACCTGATGCTTGCTTAACTATAGAATCCTGTTACTGCTGGTCAAATCTCTGGGGGAAAATGACTCCATTTGTAAGGAGGAGAATTCTTTTTGCTCATATGTAAGCAAATGTACAAAACTCATTGCTGATCGATAAGCCACTAGTTACTTTCAGCTCCTTCCAAAAGGCTTTGATAATTGCAAGCCTTCTCTAATTTCTTCATCTAAGCAGAGAAGTTTGAAATAAAGTTTCATTCCATTTTTTACTCATCTCATTGACGAGCACATTACTTTCTACAAAGAAATGCACAAAATTCAAGGAAGAAGCAAAAGCCTCCATGAAGCTCAGTGAGACAGATGCTGGCCAGAGCTCCACATAGCCCCTGAATTCCTTCAACAAACATTTATTGCAGTATCTGCTTCTGCGTGGTGGACTTTAGTCCCTGTGCTCAGAATATGAGTCCACCCTGATCACAGCATTATATTCCAGAAAGGTAAAACAGATAAGAAAATATTGACAAAATCGATACATAAAAATATATTTGAGAGTAATGAATACTTTGAAAAAACAAACAGATCACACAAAAGGATCGACAATGCTGGGGAGAAGAGATTTTTGCAATTTTAGACTGCATCGGCTAGATAAGCCTCATTGAGAAGACTTTATTTCGGGGACATCTCAAATCCCATTTCCTTCAACCATACTCGGGGGAAACATCATCCAACTTCCTCTTCTAAGCCAGGAGAACTGGGTGGGATTTCTTCAATCTTTTGTCTTTCTTCAATCTTTTATTTTGAGAGTGTGCTGAGTTGCTAAATTTCCGAGGCGGGGCTCAAACTCTGGGTCTTCCTGCATCAGCTGCCCAGAGTGCTAAGATTGTGGGTGTATGCCACCATGCCCAGCTTCTCAGTACTTCTCCGGAGGTACTACCACTCCTGCCGCCTGAAGGGCAACCTGTTCTGTTAACCTGCTGGGACGCAGGAAGGCTTGAACAGCAGAAATGTCTTCTCCCACTGTCATGGAAGCTGGAAAACTAAAGTGAAAGTGAGGGCAGGTTTGGTTTCTTCTGAGGCTCTCTCGTCCCCTTGTCACCGTGTCCTGAGTCATTCCCTTTCTGTGTATCTCTTTCCTCTTGTTTTCTGTGCATCCAAAGTTCTCCGCATGAGGATACCAGTTCTGCTGGATCACACCGCATCAGTGCCCACTTGTTAACTCAGTCACTTCTATAAAAGACCTATCTCTAAACCCAGGCACAGTCTGAGCTGCCAGGGTTAGGACTTCAACGTAAGTTGCAGGGGTTCTATTTCAATCTGTAACACTAGTTGAATAATAAGTGATCCAAGATCAGAAGCCACAAGAATTGAAGGGAGTTCATGAATTATTCATAATGAGAGTTCAAGGGGTCAGAGATTAGCCCAAAATCTGTTAATAGATGTGATTTATGACCAAGTCAAAGTACAAGACCCTCTAAGAAAAAAATGACTAGGTGGGTACCTAATATTATAAAACTGGTAACCTATGTGATAAACAGAATCCAGAAAGAAAAGAATATGGAAAACAAATCTATTTGGCTTCTGAAACTTACACCCTGGTCATGTAGATTCCAAATTCTAAGTATTCTTACAGGTATGTCCTAGATTTCTAGATGACTATCATAATCCATTGCCTTGTTCAGCTATTAATATTGTAAAATGAAGATAAGAATGCAGAGAAAGAGGAAGACAAAGATTAGGAACAAAAAGGAGAACGAGGAAGAGAAACAGCCTACCAGTTTCCAAATCAACTTTAGAAACCAGGCAATGGAACCGACAGTTTATTTCCTCTTACAGCAGAAATATTGTGATTTTCATTTTTACATAGAATCAAAGCCAAGGCTCAAAAATATATAGTTGAGTAGTAGTAAAGGATAGTGTGTTTTGGTAGGAGAAGAAAGAGTTCTGTTGAGTTTGCTAGTTACTGAGTACTCTGGTAAGTCACCAGCACCGAGTGGGGTACCAGGGAACATGTTGGGTTGGGGAGTGTAACTAGAGGAAACAGGATTTCTGACATGCCAGGAGATGTCAGATTAGGGTGACAGTACCCTGGCTTACTAAGGACAGCTCTGGCTTTGCCCATTGCTCTAATTTGATTAATAGCATTCTGTCAGTGTCTGTTTGTAGGATAAATGATGTGTCACCTCATCTCAGATATGTCCCAGAAGGAAGAATGAATGATGACCGCTCCTGCTTTGGGCAATGTTAGTGAGAATAATTGTGGTCTTTGTACACACCGACTTACTACTAGCTACTTGCATAGGACAAGGAGGCCCAAGGTTTTGATGATCTCCAGGTCACACATTACAAGAGGGTGAGCTCATTATTACAGTGGGCAAGGTCATTGCATACTCATCAGTGAACACTCCTCAGTGTCTTCAACTTCTACTCTTTCTAAATTGTGCCATCTCGCGAAAGCCTCAGCATCCTCTTGTGTTCTTTTCCCCCTTCCTGGACCAGTACAGAAATTAGGTGGTAACTGAGGAGCAGATGCACCTTCTCGGGACTCATACTGTGCCTTTCCCATGAAGGTTGGTCCAGAGTTAGAGGTTTTCTCTGCCTCCCAGAGGCACCCTGTTGTGGTTAGGGTGGAGTGTCAACTCGGTTGGCTTGGGATCCACCCAGGGGACTGGTGGAGCACACTTCCGAGTCAGTCCAAATGGGCTGTGGAGGGTCTGTATCTGCTCACTCATTCTTTTCACATCGGCTCTGTTCCCCCGCTCTGCCCCCTAGTACCCATGAAGTGAACATCTTCACTTCCGCCATGATGCTCCTGCCTAGGAGACAATTAAACATGGACGACATACCGAGTGAACCACATTACACTTTTTCTCCTTTGAGTTGTGAATGTTGGTATTAGGCCTCGGCAACTGGAAAGTTAGTACACATCCCCGTCACTGGACCCTTTCTTCTCAGTCTCAAGTGATCAATTCTTTCAAGTCACCCAGGTGTGCAAATCCAAAGATTTACATCTGGTGTGGGAACTACACTGGCCTTCGTCACGACTCATATAATCTGGTGTAGATTTTACCAAAAGTTGTCCAGAGGGGTATGCATTCCCCATTCCTATGGTTGTTAGAAGTACCTATTCAGTGATTGGCCTTAAAATTAGCAAACGTTACACATTTTATGGAATAAATTTTACTAGTAAAATGCATGTTCTTTTCCTTTTTCTCATCAGTGTTCTTTTCATTAGAATGAAAGACATTCTGCTGCTGTGCGTGAACTGTCCCCACCACCATTCTCCTACTTATATTATTTAAAAAATGTAAAACCCCGCGAGATGGCAAGACTTCAGCAAGCAGTCACACGAAACATATTTTAAGTTAGTTCCCAGAGGAAGTTGTTTTTGTTTTCCCTTTTTTCCCCTTTATTTAGTTTTGAAAAAAAAAGTATTTGCTTATTTACACTTCATGGGAAAATCATTAGCATTTGGTATTTTTTGGTTAGCTTTTCTTCTTCCCTGGGAATTATTTTACATCTGAAAGGGTGTTATTTCATTATTCCTCAGTGAATAATGAGACAGGTCTCAGGAAGCCTTTCCTCTTCGGCCCTGCTCCCTCCCCATCCTCCTTTCCCAGCCCACATATGCTTAGAATGTGTGACTAGAACCCCCAAAGTAACTGCAGACTTTGGAGGCATTTTATTTTTGGCCTCAAAGTCACCTGTATTCCAGAATGACAGCCATCCCTGACTGTTATAGCTACAAAAGACGGTCCTTGTTATTGACTGCCGAAACCAACAGGACAACTTTTATTAAAAAATGTTCTTCAAATGGATGTAATTGAACCTGTAAATGGGATTTACACACTTGAATTTTGGGAACCGGAATGATAAACACAGTGTCAGACTCACATTCACAAAATTATACAGCGCTGTACATACAAATCAGCTCTCACCGAATCTTTGAAAATCAGATTGCATTTCTTCAAGATTGAACACATACTCCACTCTGGATAACTTGAACAAATCATTATCACCAAGCTTAACTAAAAAAAAAAAACAAAAACAAAAATGTAATACCCGCATGGCTACTTCTTCTCCCTCGTGGCAGAGGTGCGCGCTTTGCAGGTAATATATTTAGAGAGTATTGAACACGCAATGCAAATGAGGTCTGCACATTTTTCTCCCATTGGTGCTGGAGTCTGGATAAATCACACCCTTTGGCATTTGCATTGATACAACAAGAACATACCATGCTGCACAAATAACCTCATTTCCATAAAACAGCCTTTTAAAATTAGAAAATGTATAATTTATTTGGGGTGGCTATTACTGCTTTTGGGAGGGATTTAGGCTTGTATTTAAATGCAAATAGCAGTATTTTTTTTTCTCTCAGTTACACATAGGAAGCCATAAAATTTAGAAACTCCAAAACGTACAATTACTCTTAACTATGACCTTTAGATTGTAGTACTAATGACAAAATATATTTGTTTGGCCAATTACGGTTTGTGACGGACTTTGGCTCTTAAATCTGATCCTGCACCCTCTATGAAGAAAACTTCCCATTTTACACGTGAGAAAACTGAGGCCCAAGTTACGTGACTTCCCATTTTCATACCTTCACGGAGTGGCAGAGCAAAGACTTTACCTCTGATGCATAGATGGGCTACATAGGTACCAGGAGAGATCCAAGAATGGTCTCAAGGTAGCCAGAATAGGGTTGGAGGTGAGAGAAGTCAGAAGAAGAAGAAAAATTAGAAGGGCACAAAATACCCAGACAAAAGGGGCCAGGCACATTGCCAGATGAGGGTGGACTCTTACCTGCTTTCTCTGTCTGACCCTCTCTGTACTGTGCTCTGTCTTCCAAATATTTAGGGGACGAAGGAAGCAGAACCCTCTGACTGCCTGGTCCCTCCTACTCAACTACGCTTTATTCAAGGCTCGTGTCCACTTTATTCAAGGAGGCTGTTTGTCCCACACTCACCTAGGCAGGAAAATGGCTCCAGCTCCGTCAGGAAACTCGGTGCTTGTATTTTAGGCAGGAAGCTGAAGCTCCTCAAAGGACCCTTGTTTCCGGCCTCTGGCACTCGGCAGCTCCTCAGAAGTTCTCATTTCATCGCAAACCAATTCATCACTGTCCTCATTTTGCCCTGTTCTGGCTAATCCTCACTCATTCGTCAAGGCTTTACTAACGCAAGAGTCCTCTGGGAAAACTTGCCTAAATTTACTTCCACCAACAACCACTCGACACAATACCTCCATTCTCTCACCCAGAATTCAAAGGGAGCTTGCTCGCTCTCCACTCGGAATCTTTGTTTCTCCAGTCGCCTCCACTGAATTGGAGCCTCTGCGCCCAGGGTCCTTTCTGTGCATCGCCAACACACATCACAGAGAGAGAAAAATAAAAAGCATTCTATACATCCGTGTAGAACCCCAATGCTGCTGATGCTCTCCACATGGATGTGGACAGGTAACTTCTTTAAACCACAATTTACTCCTCTGGAAATATGGAACAGCAGGAATAGAGTTAGGGGTCGACAAAGGACAGGTACAACGATTACCATCGCTAATGTCTTTTTCATACATGCGTGTTTGGATTATAGAGAAGCCTGCCTCTGACATTGTCTTTTGGTCTTTGGTTATTAATGAAAAAAATCAACTAACTTCCTTCTATGAAAAATGTCCCCTAATCCCAGCCCCAGTCATTCCACCACCCGGGACTGTTTCCTCCTATCACTTTCGATGTCACTCCTGGTAACACTCTGTACCAATGTCCCTGGGCTGTCTGTGTGTGAGAAAGGGGTGACATTACCACTACTCTGCTTCAGCCTTCATTTAATCCCCAAGTCATCCTTTTCCAGTCCCTCATTTTCTCATTGACCAATGAGAAGTTTGGGAAAAGTGAATTCCAATTTTCTTACAATTCACACTTCACATCCTGAAGGGAAAAAAAAAAGTTTCATCAGAGACTTAATTAAAAGTACTTAATAAAAGCAGTGGAAACCGAAAAGTCTCCTGGTCCAAGAATGAGGAATGAAGGGAAATACCTGCTTCACCAAAACATTTTTCTCGTCTGAATATTTCCTTCTGCATCTGACATATATAGGGCTGGAAGCTTCATGATCCAGCGGCGTGTGGGGTGCACCTGTCCCCAGGCGCAAGCACAAACCAGAGAAGGCATATTTATTGTCACTGATATGGTTCGTGGGTGAGGTTAGGGATGTAAAATGTCCTAAAATGTGAAGAACGCTGCATAATTAAGCACAATCCCACCTGCAGGGTCAGACTTGTCTGATCAGAGGCCACAATAGATAGAGAGGTAAACAGACATTCCAGTCTCAGCATTCCACAAAAGGCTAATTGAAATAATGGGTGCTCAGTAAATTTGTGGTTAGAAGAGTTTTCAGGTTTGTAGTGCCCTGAATTTTGTGAGGCAGCATATAACTAATTATCCTTGAAATCCCGTGCCTGACCTACATCAAAAAGTATCAACATTTTCTTCTGTTAAGCACCTGGTTTCCCCTCACATTTCCTGTAACCTTTCCCTCAGGAGCCCACATCAAAGCCTCAGTATCACTGGCCCTGGGGGTGGGCAGCGGCCACTGTCAAGGACTCACCGGAGATTTGCAATCTTTCACGAGGTGCTTTGCAGCCTGTTCCAGGAAGAAGAAGTGAATCTGGACCAATTTCATCTCTGGCATTGCTAATTCTCACTTTTCTACAATTATCTTTAAAAAAAATACATAGATTGTATTTTCTGAGAAACTTCTCTTTGCCAGATGCTGTTTCAAAGCTTTGCAAAACAATTATGGACGCAGCTCTCTAGTTAGAGGTTATTTCTCCATTTTCAGAATGAGGAAAATACATTCAAGTGAAGTGTGTACGTTTGCCCAACATCCAGATACTAGCGATGTACCGAAGTTTAAATGTACATCTGTTCAATTCTGTTTCAGAGAAAATTAAATTTTTACATCCTATTTTCCAAGATATTTGCCACAAGTGTGGAGAGCAATTGATTGTTTAAAGAAAAAAAAAGAAAAGAGAGAGAGAGAAAGCTATAAAAACTCATCTTATTCATCCTATAGGTATAATAAAAAATGTATAGTTTTTAAAGAAAGTAATTCCATCTATTTCACATTGATATATATTATTCAAAGACAATTTAAGCTGCAACCTTTTAAAATATTTTTAACCACAGGTCCACTCTAAATTCCAAGTGGTGTGTGTGCGGAGCCCACAGTCCCCAATACTCAGGCACCATAACCGGAGGCCCGGACACCTCTGCGAACACAAGACAGAGGACCCCTGCGCACAGGTGTGACATCCGGAGGTGGACTGTGACCTTCTGTCCTGCTAGAAAATATATTTCCCTGCGATTGTAAACCCAGCTACAGTAAAGAATTAAAGAAACCGAGTTTCAATTAAGAGAAGACATTTTATTTAAAGATGGCGAGAAGGGGGAAGAGAGAGAAGATAGATAGCTACTCGATGAGTAGGGAGCATTTGTAAGCGAAATACTCGTGGGCCCTTCGTTGTAGCCCCTTTTTATTGAGGTTTTTCCCGTGGGTCGGTCCTTGGAATCTGGTTGGCTCCTGGGCTTATCAGTTATCTCTGCCTGGATTTCTCATAGCTATGTGACTTTTGCAGAGACTTAAGAATCAAAAGGGAGAGTTTGTTTTCCTTATTTTAATCAGATTACCTAGGGACCTTCCCAGAACCAGTCTCTTTGTCTCTCTGACTGTTGGAATCTGACTGCCTTTATGTCTCTAATATTTGATTACAGCTGTCAGCTTTCTGAGTCTAGTGAGGCCTTTACCCTCTTTTCCCTACCTATGGGGACCCCTTCTCCTACACAGGCTGGGGAGAGAAACCAGCCATCAGGGGAATTCTCAAAGTGAGAGGAGATGCCTGGGGTGATCCCCAGAAGACTGACCCCACAGAGTTTGTGGGAGAGGGAAGATTGGAAATCAAGGAGTCAGAGAAAGACTCAGGGAAAAAGACTGATGAATCTGGACAAATTTTCCAATGAAAACATGATGCCTGCCCCAGAGCTTCGAAGAGACGCCGTGACAGTGGGAGGGTGTGATGTGAGCGCTCTTGGGTTTGTTTCTCGTCTCAACAAAGTGCTGGTAAATGTTTAACCGGGAAAAAAGTGATTACCGATTCACAGCGTTTGGTGACGTCTCTGATGTGAAGGTTTCCGCCACGCCTGCCGGGGTCACAGTGCTGGGACCCACAGTCACGTGAGTCAACAGAGACGTCTGTGACGCTGGCCCCAGAACACACCCGGCTGCATCCCATGCACTGCAGGCGGCAGTGGGCTGCACCCTCCCCCGGCTTAGTTGGGACGGAAGGTGACAAATTGTAAAGGCAAGACCAGAGGCTAACTACCCTGATACATGTGTGACCTCTATCACGGACTCGCATTTGCTGCAATCACTGAGTGTCGCTAGCCACAGGGACAGTGCGAGGCCCTGGAGTTAGAGAGGTGCAGAGAGGTGACCAACAGCTGTCCTTGCCCATCAGTCCCATCTAGTGGTAAAGGACAGACCCGGGAGCAGGTGGCTGAAATACAGAGTGTCTGGATGCTTGTCCTGGTGTACAGCTTGTCCTTTCCTCACCTCTCCTCACTGCCCTGCACTCCTTATGCCCATCTTTCCCAGTCCCATTCCACTGATTCCTTCTCTACTTCCCTCCCCTCTCCCTCCTCTGCTTCAGAGTAGCGAAACATGGTTGACACTGTTGACAGTCTCCAGGGAAATAGCAAAGAACACTTGCAAGCTCCACGTTATGCTTAGCAAACTCCAAGTACTACGTCCCAAACAATTCCATAAAACAAAGTCCTATTATCATCTCCATTTTTCAGAGGAGACAACTGAAGGGCAGGGAGCTTAAACGACACACCTAAGACCATGCGACTATTTAATGAGAGGCCCAGAACAGGTTGGAACTGGAATTCCAACCTACTCATAGCCTCACACAGTCTCTGACAAGTTGCTGGCCTGCTGGAGCGACGCTCTAGTTGGGGAAAGTGAGACTACCAAAGAGAAAGCACCACACTAGGAGTTAGGATGTCAGGATTTGAATCCCGTTCAAACGGGTCGCAGAGGCACCCTTCAAAAGTTACTTCTCTTGCCAGGACTTCAATCCCTGCTCTGAGAAACAACTGTATTTACATCCATGATACCTAACTCCTCCCTTCTTCCTCTAGTTCTGTGAGCTGCCCCGCACACCAACCCTGCAGACAGTTTGCATCTAACTGAAACTTCACAAAGACTGAGACCAGCCGTGGTAAAATTGGAGGTTCAGTACAGTGGGGAAAACGCAAGGGCTCTATTCCTCCTCTGTCAGATAATAATCGTTCTGTTAATTATATTAACAATGCCAATGATTTTATCAATGATAACCCGAGATCTTATTCATTGGGCTGTTAGCGTGTGTCTACTATTAGGGCCAAGCTTACCACAGTTCCCTTAGGCAAGTACTGTCAAGAACTCATTTTACAGATGGGAAGCGAAGACTTAAGAAGTTTCAGCAGCCGATGCTGCCTTCCTGGTGGGGGTAGAGCTATGGAAGAAACTGCTTTTCTACACTCTGTGCCTCTGTCTACACCACTCTCGGAGCCCCCGGAAGGCCTGGGTGGAAGGCTTGTTTCTCTTGACTCTGCCACCTCTGTTTACCGTATGTGCAGAGCTTATGTTCTAGTTTCTGTACTTTCTTCATGCTACTACTCCAGGTCCAGCCTGACCCCTGAAGAGCCCCCTCCCCCTCCAAGGCTGGAGGAGCTGAAGGGATTCTGAGTCACCCCGGGAGCGCTCCCTTATCTCTGTTGTTCCGGCACTGGATATTCTCACAGCAGCCTGTGCCATAGGCAGAATCCTTTCCCTCCAGAGATCCTCAGAAGTCCTAATATGCGGGTCCTTAGCACAAGACTATATTTGGACTTAGGGCTTTCAAAGAGCTGACTGAGTTCAAAATAAAGTGAAGGGGGACTTTAATACAAAATGACCAGTATCCTTATAGGAACAGGAGCTCTTACACACAGGGGGATGACCACATGAGGCCATGGGGAGAAGACAGCATCTGCAAGCTAAAGAGGGATGTTTCAGAAAGAACCAAGTCTGAGGACTCTCTGAGCTTTGCCTTTCAGGCTCCAGAACTGTGAAACTATTATATTTCTGATTTTGAAGCCACCTAGTCTTTGACACTTTGCTATGGAGGCCTTCATAGAATAATGCAAACCATAGTTCACATAATCACACAAAATTCCACTTACCAAGAGAATTTGTCTTCCCGGATATCAAACTCCGGAGGCATGTTGTAATCAGTTCAAATAAAACACACAGAATCCTCTTTACCAGATCCTGAGGTAGAGTCAAGAAGAGCACACAGAAGCACAGTGAAGTCTCCTGACAGGGGGTGGGCAAAAGCGAGGGAGGGAGGCAGACGCAGCCGTTTATTGGGCATTGCCGTGAGCTGAAGGTGAAGAAGGAGGGCTGGGCAGTGTGTTTTTAAAACTGACGAGACTGAAGTTAGTTCAGCTTTGCATAATCTGGGAAAGACTCAATGTGGCTTGAGAGCTGGGCCTTCAAATAAAAGTTCACTGTGATTGATGAAGGAAAAGAAAGGACCCCTCTGTGAGTCAAAACATGAGTACGGTGACCTTCAGAAAAATGTTGAGCCTCCAGTGGGGCTGGCTGGCCCAGATGTGAGGGATCAAGGTTCAGGAGAACTGTGGCTGATCTGGCTGCTGATTGGCTTCAGATTTCAAATACTGGACTGATAACCTGAGGCCGTGAGTTCTTATTCTTGTCAGTGGTGCACCACCAAAAGTCCAGACTATTTGATTAGAAAAGAAGTACTAACTATTGTTTAAAAATCTCTATGCTTTTGGCCAAGTTACTTCACTTTCGGCCTGAGTTGACCCACTTATTAATGACTTGAGTCCCTTTCAGGTCTGTTACTGTGAAGTTTAAATACCACACAAGCTTCAGGGACCTGAGACATTCCCAAGCAAACTGCGGAACTCGCTGTGTATCTGTCCTCTCCCTCATCTTCTTCTTTACCTAAGCCATCTACCTTTATCATTTATCCTGAGATGAAGCTGAACAGAATTTAGATTTCGGGTTGCTCTCTGTCTACCAATGGACTTTGCTTATAACTTTAGCATTCAAGACTTGGTGTAAGGACTTGCGTCCCATGGTCTGATGTCAGGCTTCCTCAGTGAATACTATTAATCTTTTTGGGGTCTCTAGCCACCTCCAAATATTCGGGTCTAAATTTGAGTTGTGGAACTGAACAATGTCTTGCCATCATTTTCCCAAAGCCATTCTGATGTGAAGGACTGTTTGGTGTGGCCTTTCTGAAATTTCCCTAAACTTTATGGAAATTCTACTGATACTCAAGTAGAATTTAATCAAGTGTGACTAAGAAGGAGAGGAAGAGAA
>PVJO010027295.1:7500-19872 GCA_004026905.1 Hystrix cristata | reverse complement strand
GTGGGGGGAATACCCACTGGCTGGGGTAGGCAAGGATGGTCACCTGTGGCTGTGAGGTTAAGCCCTTCAGAACGAGTCCCGTGCTGAGAGCCCCAGGTCGATGCAGGGCTCCCAGTAGCAAAGGGAGAAGACAGTGCTTGTTGATTACCCTGCAATCCAGCAAGTGGAGAGTTGTACAGACCTTTCAGATGAGTTTGATTTTGACATGATCGTGTCTAGATAGTTTCATATCACATTGTGAAAAGAGGTAGCCAGCGGGTACCACCCAAGTTTGGAGGTGAGATCACCAACTTATTCCCAGGTAGATGCTGAACTCTGAACGTGCCCCGTTAGAGCCATTGAACTGAGTCGAAAGAGGACATGCTGATCAATGAATCCCAGACTCCCTGCAGCAGATGGGGAAGCAGAGTCCCCAAGCCAGGAGTTCATGTTCACCCCTTCACTGTCCAGATGAGAGATCTTTTGGTGTTTTTTATAAATGGGAAATTCTTCAGACAACAGACTATCAATCAGGTCACCTGGGAGTATTCCATTTTCGAGCACGACCTTATAGCAGAGAAGATGCTGGGCCCCAGGCACTGGAAGGGGGCAGGAGGAACAGCAAGAGCAAAGAGCATAGCCATCCTTGCCAGGATTGGTGAGGAGAAATGCAAACCTCCACACAGACACAGCAAGAGGGCAAAGAACCCTGCTCTTCTCCCCAGAGGAAGAAGACTCAACTTCCTCTTCCATCTTCCTCTCCCAGAACCCCAGACAAGTAATCGGAGTGCCCCCAGCCTCAGTTTTCCCATCAGCAAAATGGAAGCAGTAGCAACTTTACGGGTTGTCCTGATCACCTCAAGCCCACAGCACATGAACAGGACTCTTCACTGATTTGCAATGTGCAGATGCTTATAGCTCAGCAAGATCAGAATGTCACTGATCAAGTTTCTAGGAGCACTCAACTCTATGGGGAATGTGTGCAACCCGTGGCCCCTGCACGTCTAAAACCTGACCAGAATGAGCCAATAAAATATCAATACTATCAGCGAGCTTAAGCAAGCCAATCATTTTTAAAAATCTGAGCTAACTGCTTCTTTGTTTATTTGGGGCAGGAGTGGCAAATAATGTAACTGAATTATTTTGAGGAAAAGGCAGTCACATGTCCACAATGCAGGTGACACCCTGGGATAGTCACGAGAGGTCGTGGCAAAGGAATTCGAGGCTCCAGTGACTATCTGTAGAATGATTTGAATGAAGGAACACAGTCAGTTACTTGCAAATTAAATGACTCATCATCCCTAGCGTCATTATAATATTATTAATAGCAAGTTCCAGATTTCAAAAATACACATCCATTTAGCATTTTTCACACAGATCTGCTAAGTGCTACAGACTGTGAGGATGGGGCCTCTGGAGCTAGGAATCACAGCTATAAAGCCCCAAATGGATAGCACTGAAAAAAGTATCAGAGGACAGAATGTCTGAGCAAGGTTACTCTGCACATTTCAGATCTCTGTTTAGTTGTCCAAAAGGCAGGTTCTCTAGCACTAAGTAGATCAAGTGCTCCTTAAGTTGCCCTTGCTAAGGGACTAAGGTTAGGAAGGAGTATTCTCCTTTTGTTTCCTTTTGTTTCGTTTTGAAGCCATCATCTTGCAGTTCACCCAGTAGCCACTAGAGGCCTCCAAGAGCACTTATGTCTTCCGGGGTCATCCATCCCAGGCGGCCTTTGGCTCCAGGAGGACAAAGCGCTAACTAAACAGTACAGTGGCTTCAAATTTCTCGGGTTGCAGCTCTTCCCTTTCCAAAGCCACTCTTGTGAAACTGACTGAGAAATCCAGAGAGGCAAGAAGAGGAAGGGAGGGAAATGGCGGGGTTTTCATTTCAGTTCATCTGTGGCAGATAAGTCTTGCCTATCACCATGTGTGATGTACATAATACATACCGATGTGTGTAATATACTTCAATTTTGGCTTTCGAAAATCTCTGGTTAAAAATTCTTTTATTGAAGTAAAATCTGTATCAAAATGTATAAACTCACCTGTGGTTCCTCCCATACATAACAAGATACTTAAGAAAGATTGAAATATTTGAGGTGTCCAGTTGATGTTGGCCAGGTGTGTCTGATGTTCTCACACCATCTTACGGATTTTCATGTCCCTCCGGATGCTTAAGTGTACCCAGAAAAGTTCCATGAGATTGCCCCAGATTGTGTGGATCGTTATCAGTTTCTAATAGATCGTGCTACATACTCGGCTGGTGTTTCTAAAAAACCCTTTCGAGCCTCCCTGGTCTGGAGTTATGTGTGGCTGGAAGTGCAACGCCAAGCGATAACTTTATATTCTTGGACTGGGTTGACTCTCTGTTATTAACAAGAAATGATCATTTGTAGCAGTACTTGGAATATTTGGCAGGTCTAATGCCTTGAATTCAAACAAGAAAGCAAGCATGGCTGTACAGAAAAATCAAAGATAATAGGATCTACTAGTTTTCAGGCTAAGAGGATCTTTTACCCTTCTCAGAATAGTCTCCCTCCCACCACTCTTTGTCAGAACTAAATCAGCAAATGAACCAGTTAGGGCTCAATCGCTCCTTGGTGCAGAGGAGGCAAAGTTATTGAAAGAAGAAGAGCTGCATTCAGCACGCGAGGAGGAAATGGTGTCAGTAAAGACCAGCTCACTGTTCATTCCCTTCACTAGAAACAGAGACTCATTGTCACATACATACCAGCAGCTGGTCCAGGCTCTCTGGGGATGTCAAGGAAGTCAGTCCCATGCTTAAAGCAGCTCTCTGTCCAGCAGACAAAATAAACCAAGAAAACGTCATTGTAATTCAGTACAGTAGATAGTCAAGATTTATGCAAATTTCAGCTAAATAATAGAAAGGAATGTCTGGTAGTATAGAGTGGGAAGAGAATGAGGAAGACCTAATGATGAAAGGATGTTGAGCTGAGTCTCAGAAGATGACAGGAATGTTCCAGACAGGCAAATGCGTGGAAGAGAATTTTCAGCAGAGGGAACAATATGTGCCTAAAGGGCAAAGGGAAGAAGAGCAGCCTGAATAAATATGGCAGAAATTGCACTATAGTGGGCATCGAAGACCTTATCTTCCGTCATACACATAACAGAGGCTTGTGAAGGACTGAACAGCAGAATTACCTTGTACAGAGAAATTCTAGTAGTGAGAAGAACATGAAGAAAAGGAGATACATGAGGCTGGAGGAGGAGCAGGCCAAAGGAATTTTTGCCCTTGGAGGAAGTGTGAGTCTCATTTCTCTTGGGCTAGCTCCCTCTGAGTAGAGACATTTTTAAACATTTTAGGGCTTGGGACATATTAATAGCAATAGTCAAGAAAATTAGCTGCTGAAGAAAATGTCTTCAATCATTCTAATTATGATATTTTAAATTCGAGTATCCAAGAGAAAAGTGAGAAAGAGCCACTTTCCCTGTTGTTCTTCTCTCCACAAATGGGCCTCCAACCTCATGAATAGCATTAACACCCACAGTTAGTAATCACATTGCCGAAGATTGCACTGAGAGTTCAGCTCGCCAGGGAATTCCTAGAATATGAACCTAAACATTTAACTTATTTCAAGATTCCATCTGTGACAGGTATAATCATTCTCAGAAGAATATTTTTACAACCAAGGGAGAAGGTAATCCACTTTCTTCATATTAGAGAAAGAGTAGGAGGACCGACAGGCAGCTGGCTCCTGAGGAGAGATTTTTTTTTCTTTAACAATCCATTTTCTGATGTGTTTGGAATTAGGCTAAATTGTGTTAGGTAGAATTTTTGAAAGCTGTCACTTTGAAAGAGCAAGCTGCCAAGTTTCTAGCCACGGTATCTCTTAAAGAAAGAAGGGAAAAGCAGCTTAGCATTGAACTGCTCCATGTTGCCAGGAATGGGGCTTGTGAAGGGGATGCAAATTCATTTCCTGTGTGGCAAATGGAGGCTGAACGATGAGATGAGAAGCCTCTTCCAATCTAGGCTATTTCTTGTTAGGCTAATAAGCTAAGCGAAAGTCAGTACACCAGCCCAAGATATGTTTGCTGAATGCCCACTGCCTGGAAAGGGGTATTGTTGGACCAAGTGGACCACAGACTACACTATGATATTCTGATATTTGTGCTCCTATTTTATGGCAACCATCTCCAGAATCCTTGCTATTATCTGGTTTTGTAAGAACCAAATATGGTTCTTGGCTTGGTCCCTGCATGGCAATAGGCAAAATGGTGAGACCTTAAAGAGATAGGGCATAGTGGGAGATCCTTAGGTCATTATTGTACCCTTGTAAAAGATTAAGGTAGTTCTTTTGGGATCACTGAGTTAGTTCTTACAGGAGTGAGCTGTTAAAAAAAAAAAGTGAGCCAGATGCCTGAATAGCTTTCTGGCTTTCCTGTCTGGCAATGTGATCTTTACCTTTCATATGGGCTTCTAGGATCATGATGGCCTGCACCATGAGGAGTTGTAGCCAGGGGACTTCACCAAAGCCATCACCATGTGGTTTGGACTTTTAGTTTCCAAAACTATGAGCTTAAGTTTCTTTTCACTCTAAGCACCTCTTCTCTTTATAAGAACCCCACCTCAAGTATTTCCTTACAGTAATGGAAAACAGACTAATACACTTTGGAAATCCCTTGACCTGGTAGGAGATTATATTTAAGAGAGGGCAACATGACTGGGATTTTCTTCTCTTTATAAACATTGAGCTACTCCATAATGCCCTTCCTTATGTCTTCTACACTTGACTAGTGTCTAGAACATTATTTCTTTAAGACTCTGGCCTCTCATTCTAGCCTGTAATCTTCTATATCTTAGTCAAGTTTCATTTAAGTCTTTTTCCCCCAAGTTTCAATTTTTAAAATCAAATGTTTTTCTTGGATTGTTTTAAAATGCACTTCTGAAAGATAATACAGGAAATTTTTATTTATCACTGCATTCATTTTTGCTCGATGGAGTACTATTGTGATTTCCCAAAAATATTTTCTTTCTTTCCTTGAAAAAGGCATTAACAATATAGACTACATTTTTAAAACAAATTCTTTACATATATATAAATATATGTATGTAGAGATGATATATATATCACTGTGAAAAAAGCCCATAAAATTTTTTTAAATTAGGTTTTATATCCCCAAAGGAATTTACTGGCACCCTTTTACTTACCCTTTATTAAAAAGTACTCTGAAGATCTGGCATTTGTACTGCAGCGTGAAACAAAACTTCTCTTCCAAGTTTTTCTGGTATTGACATCTCCTATCAACATCTCTAACCATAATCACGGTCCTGAAATTTGTGTATTTTGAGAATGGAATTATCTGATAGATGATATTTAAGAACTACTGCAGTTAACCCTGCAGTAAATGGAATAACCCATTTTAAGATGAAGATGTTCGGATCTTACATTCCTTCAAGTGAAAACTGGCACGTCCACTGTGTGCTATTGCACGTCACCCCAGGTCTAGCGACAAGGTGACTGAGACATGTCCTGGTTCTCAAGAGCTTTACCGTCCCACGGGTGACGCTGCCTGTATACAGGTAACACAAAGTCATTAGTGAAAATACAGACTTTTTTTGAGAAGAGAAAAATGTGTTCTAAGAATGAGGCGGAGAGAGGTATTCACCCACCCACAGCAGAAGAGGAGGAAAGGAAGATCTCAGCAGCCAGGAAACACAGCGGACCATGTCACAAAAGGGCTGAAACGATGCTTCTGGGAAGCTCCCCAGGGTGACTTCACACCGTGCGGGGTCCTGCCCTCTACTTCCTGCGTCCACCTCACCTCCTGCAGTTCTCACTCACTCACCCCCAGGGGCTACCTGGATGTTCAGTGTCATTGTTATTGCCATCAATTATTGAGCATTTACCCTGCACCAGGCCCCAAGGCACAGCGTTCATTGCATTTTCTAATTTTTTTCGTGCACTCCTTGCATTTTTTAATTAATCACCACACCAACTCCAGTTATATAATGGAGAACTTCTTACTCTTATATATATAATATATATCACTATATATTATATATATGTTACTATATGTATTATATAAAGGAGAACTTTACATAATTTGTCCAAGGTCATAGATAGAGTAAGTGGCAGAGTTGGGATTTGAGTCTACGGAGTCTGGCTCCAAAACCCATGCTCTTATCCCTTGTGCTATTCTATCTCTGTGAATAATTATGATAATAATAATAACGACAATAATAATAAAAAACATTTTTTGAGAATGTACCAGAACATGGGCATTCTATGAGTTAGGTATTTTATTCCCATATTAAAGGTAAAAAAAAAAAAAAGTAGCTCAGAAAGATTAAATAATTTCCCTGAGGCCGCACAGATGTTAAGTAGTGAAGTGTCTCCCAAAGTATATTCTGCAAAATACTGACCTTTGAAGAAAAGATTTTCCATGGTCATTTAAGCGTGGAAACCATTGTACCTCTAGGAGTGTTGCAGTGCATGTCAAGATATTAAAATCTCCCACCAATGCTGGGGTCTGGAGTCTAGTTAACTCCAATTGTGTCAGCATGTTCCAAAGTGGTTTAACTGTGGAGCTCTTAGTCTTCCAGTGCCTACCAATATCACACAGAACCACCCCTGCACTCCGCAAGGATGAACGGACTTTAATCACACTCACTGGATATTAGCCAGGCTCACTCAGCTGGGGAATAAAACTGGAAAACCAGGTTTCCATTTGCACCAGACTGATGAGAACTAGATACTCAAAAAATACTTGAGTCTTCCTCTCCAGCTTTATTTTTCCCAGTAGATCGAGCTACTGGGGAAGCCAAGACAAAATTATTTTCAGGGGCACATTATCACGTGGGAGGTGGGAGTCAAAGCAGGCAAATCTTCGGAGCACCCCAGGACCAGGCCATTTATCCCCGTGGGCAGACTAAGCATACCCCACTCTCACCAGAATACAGCAACCGCCTCCTAGCTGGCTCCCCGGCCTGCAGCACTGTTGCCATTCAGTCTCTTTCCTAGGTGCCACTAGAGGCAGTTTGGATTTCTGTTTACCAGCCCAGTGATGAAAATGATCCATGCTGTTTCACATCCTGCGGTCCCCAGTGCAACTAAAGTCCAAACCCCTCCACGTGGTCTGTGAGTGCGGAAGAGCAAGCTCCTGCCTATTACATAATGCACTGTAGTTCCACCCAGTACACTCCAGCCAGCCGATCATCTTCCAGTTCCTCAAGCAACCAGGAACTCTCCTGCCTCAGTCTCGCACATCCTCTTCTCTGCCTAAAGCATTGTTCCCCACCTTCCTTTCTCATTGATCACTGCTAATACCACACTTTTTCCACAAAACTTCCTTAACCCTACCTAACTTGGGTTATGTTCTCTTCCCAGCCACCTCCTATCCAGTACCTTATAGTTCCTCGATTAACATACTCATTACACTGTGTCATAATCTCTTCATTTTTAAATCCACCAGTGTATGTTTACTTACTTTACAATTATTAGGCAGTTGCCTATTCAATATTTATATCCGTGTTTCAGATGGCAACATAATATAGCAAACTATACAAGTCTTAGAGGAGGACTCTGGAGAGAATATTAACTATATTGAATGCACATTTAGGGTCTAAATTTTTTTAAGATCATGGAATGATAAACCATTCAACAAATTTAATATGAATGCAGGCAAGGCCTTAAAATTGAACTGAAAAGAAGGAAACTATTGCAAAAATAAATATGGCCAAATAGCAATATGAGCAAATGACTTGTAGAGGTCTGAATTGAATTTCAATATGCTATTGATGGAAATGATTTTGGAATGTATTGTTAAGGGTCTTGCTTCACTAGACACAATATAAATGCGCAGTAAAGTGTGAGTGCTAAAGACACTAATGATATCTTGAGCTGAAAAAATAGAAATACTTATTTTAAAAGATATAATGGCCTCGTTGTACTTTGCAGGAGAAACCGCAATCGGAATAATGTACTTAATTCTAGGGAAAAACACTTCAAGAGAGAAACTGACAAATTAAATATACTCTAAAACAAAGTGATAGATAAAAGTTCTGGAAATAATTTCTTAAATAGCCATTGAAGAAATGGAGACTTGAGAGGACATCGAAGAGCCATCTTTAAATATCTAAAGGGCACCAAACGCATTGAGTAGAAAATTTAGTCTGTACTTATGCAGAAGTCAGGACCAAAACTGATGGTTAGAAAAATTACAAGGAAGCAGATGTCCATCTTAAGAGGACTAGAGTTGTTTAAAAATGCACCATCTGCCCTGTGAAAGAGTGAGTTCCCCATTCAGTCAGAGACCGGCAGCCCCAGTACTCAGCTTTCATGGAGAAGTCTCATGCACCAGCTGGCCCAGATGTGCCTTTGCCCCCAAGACACCATGAGGCTCCTATATGGGAATGTTCCTTCCATTGGTACCAATGAATGGAGAACTAATCAAACATTTCTGAGGACTTAGGATTTTAGATATTGAAAAAGAAATTATTAAAAGGCCCTGTGCTGAGAAGGAGGACCAGACGAGCTGATTATCAAAGCTGTTTTCACCTGGGACACTTAGTTTCTCCAGCTGTTTCTTAGGCTTGTATACCACTGGGAACTGTGACCTTAATAAAGCCAGACAACTTGGGCTGGAGGCAGCTCAGAAAATAGAGGTCTAGAAAAATTAAACATCTTCAGCCCACAGCATAATGGAAAGCAAGTGCCCTTCAGGGGGCTCTGTACTTCGACGGGGTTCTGTGATGCAGTGACAATAAAGCCGTGTCTTGCATTTTCTGTTGGCCGTAGTGCCGCAGTCACAGTGAGAGCACCACGCCATGAAAGGTGGCGCCATCAGAGCTGAGGAGCCAAGAGACGTAGTACACTTGTGGTCCCATGGTGTGGCAGGCCTATTGCCTGTGCATCGCTGAGTCTCGCTAAAGGTCTTAAGGGTTTAGCATCTTTATTTTAACAGTGGGCAAACTCAGTCTGAGAGCTGAAACACCTTACCTAGGTCATTTTGACACCTGACATTCAAAGTTGGCATTGCCTGAATTGTGAATTTATCAACACTGTTTCAGTGTCTCCTCAAATTGAGAGGCTCTTAAAGAGCCCGACTTTTTGGTTTTGCTACAAGGAAAAACTGGGGACCAAGGGGAGCAGGGATCCCGCGTGGGATTCCTATATAAAAAGCAAAGAAGCCTTTGGAGTATTGCAGAAACGCCTCTGCGTATGTGTGAGCCCCGCAGCTGTGTTCTCTCTGCATCAGTCCGCAGCGGTCAGGGCTAACCGTGCAGCAGGCAGGGCAGGGAGGGAGGAAAGGAAACCAGGTTTCCCCACGCGCCCGTCCAACCTTCTCTCCACAGTGCCCCTGTAGAGCTCCAAACACACATAAGAAATCAGTCTCAGGTTCTACCTGCCACACTACAGTGCAGACAGGTAGTTAGTATTACCCTCCCGTGATGATTTGCTGAAGAGAATGGAAAAGGAGCAGGATGGAAGCTAAACTCTAGTCAGGGTTATCATGCATTAGACTCTTGACCAGCTGCTTTTATACATATCATCTCATGGCACCTTCCTCTATGTCACCTCTAGGATGATGCTGTCACAGAACATGTTAGTCTATAAAACAAATGATGGCATCCTTATTTTATGATGAGGAAGTGAGTGGCAGCAACATATTTGAAATCAAATGACTAGTAAACACGTTACTCAGTGTATACTCCTGATTCCAAAAGGCAGAGAAAAAGCCTGTAAATCATGGCCTCGAACAGACCAGGGATTGATATCCAGATGGGTCATGGAGTAGCTACAGAAAAGCAAAGCTGGTTTCTGCCTGTGCAAATCATACTGTTCACACAGAAACGTTAGCTTCCTCTCTCCAGACCTGTTCCCTCTCTTTTCTACCTTTGAGGGAGCAGATCTACTTTAGAATTACAGAAGGAGAGGGTATTTGACCCTTCCTGAAGCAAGAGAAGGATTTTGGATGGCTGGCTTTGTCCTTAGAGCAACCCTTTGAGGCTTTGTCATATTTGAAAATTGACATATTTGAAAAGTGACCGTGTCCCATAGGGAGGTGCAGCCATGATGCGAAGAGACTAACATAACAAAAACCAGCATGAGACGGAGAATCTGAAGACTTGAACTGTGGCCCTTGCTTCTCTGTGTCTAGATCTGTAAGACACGCATCTGTCTCTCCCAGAGTGGGTGTCCTGTGATCTGAAATGAGATCATGAGACAAAAAGCTTTCTTAAAAAGCTCTCTTCCAAAGCAATAGTGTCACAAGAGGCTGACTCTCAAATCATCTGTCTCCTCCCCCTCCATATATAGTTCCATCCAGCAGACATAGCTCCCTTCCATCTTCAGAAAAAATAATCTTTTGGTTTATGAGGTTGTGTTTAAGCCAAAGTTGCTTAATGGTTTCCTTCAATTTTCTCCATGTGCAGACTATCTCAATGTCACAGACATTCACCTATTCAAAGAGAAATGGGACACCAACAAGATCGACCACCACACTGACAAGTATGAAAACAGCAATCTGATTGTCCGGAGAGGACAGGCTTTCTATGTCCAGATTGACTTCAATCGTCCATATGACCCAACGAAAGACCTCTTCAGAGTGGAATATGTCATCGGTAAGTGCCGAGGGCAAGCCCTAGTCCTCATACCATGGGTCAAATCGCAGAGAGGGTGGGCACAGGTGGTGTGGCATTATTTCTTAGCATCATATTTAACAGTGGCTGGATCTGGGATTGCATCTAGCCCTTGGACCACTCTGTGTTCTAAGATGGGTCTGCATCTAGCCAAATAGCAATAATTTGGGCCTACTCCAGTGAAAAATCTAGTGTAATAAAAATAAGCACACTTGGTAGGAAATGCTACTTTAAATTAGTTTTCTCTAAGCCAAGGGTTTGGTATCCTGTAAAGACTTAATTTATCGCCATGATTTAATTGCTCTCGTGTGCTGAAAATATTTGCAAATCAGAGCACAAATCTCCACTTATGCTTATACCAAGTATGTTTAGCTTTAATGTAGTCTCATGGGATCATTCATGAAAAGTGGACAGTCCAATAAAGTTCAGTAGATACTTTGTTTTCTTATCTCCTCTTAAAGATTGACAATTCACATTAGCTTCAAAGGTTCTGGGAAGTACCATTTAACTTCATTTAGCCCAATAATTCTCAAATTAGTTTGATCATGGAGCCCCTTTATTAAGTTACAGATAGTAACATTTGACACATTTTGGTAAACATCTGACTAGGAATTCACAAGTGTCAAGGAAGAAGCACATGGAAAAGCAAGGGTGGCTCAATATAAAGAAACCTGCCCACATCATCCTATATACAATTTAAAGGAAATTAAAAAATTAGGCAATCTTACCAATGCTGATCAAAAGGGACATGATAAAGTTCAGCAGATAGTTTTACAAAGAGTTTAAGTAAAACAAAAGTAGAAAGAAGTTCTTCCATTATAATAACAAAGATTATTTACTTCCAATACAACAATTTGAGTGGAAAAGTTAAATTTAATTTAATCGGAAATTAGACAGGAAAATCTGTTACCACTATCTTTTTTAAAAACATTGATTTAACACTTTGAGAAAATGAACAATATAGGAGAAATAGCTGTTATGAAGACTGAAAATTAGATAAAACTCTATACTTTGTTAATATGATGATTGTGTTTGTAGAAAACTTACCAGATTCAAGGGGAGAAAGTACAATATCGATAAGACTTTGTAAGATGACTAGATAGAAAACAAAAACATAAAAATCAACAACTTACAAATAGAAACAGAAAAAACATATCATATATATTGGTCAAACTAAAAAAGGCCAGACTAAATATTCAAAAATTAAGACACAAAACCTCCGTGAAGCAGCTATTCTATCTCCATAGAAGACATAAGAAATCAATGAAAGCACAAGCGTGTTCTTAGATGGGAAGTTCCAATATTTTTAAGCCATTCAGGATGTTGATCAAAGGTTACAAAATTTCAGTGAGAAAGTAGAGTAAGTTTTATACACAGCATGGTGACTAGTTAATCATAATGCTAAAACTACTTAAAACTGCTAAAAGAGTAAATTTTAAATATTCTCACCACAAAGAAATAATAAGCATGTGAGATAACACCTATACTAAACTGGCTTGATTTAGTAATTGCACAATGTGTATGCATATCATAAAAGTCACACTGTACCTCATACATATATAATTATTATTTGTCAGTATAAAACTCTTCCAATATTAATAAGAAAATTTAATATATTTACAATTAGAGTCACAATGGAGTTTTGAAGGTTTTTGTTTTGGGTTTTAGACTTGGATAAAATAAAATTAAGTTCATCTGAAAGAATAATTACCTGACAATAACCAAAAAACTTACAAACATATAATAAATAATGAGTAATTTTATCAGTACCAGCTATCAGGACACCATTGAAAT
>PVJO010027295.1:0-2500 GCA_004026905.1 Hystrix cristata | reverse complement strand
TGATTACTATAATGTGGGTTAGGGAAGGGGTGATCTTGGTGTTGGCTTTAGGATTTGAGGGATTTGAAAGTACATATAGGCAAGGGGGAAGGAATCAGTCAAGGAAGAGCCCTGAAGATTTACGAGAAACTTTAGGTGACTGCAGGAGAATCCCAAACAAGGTAGAGGACTCAATGAGGGATTGAGTAGGCAGAACTCCTTGTCCTTTTTTGTGGGTATTAGGAGATAGGTAAGGAAGAGTCTGAATGCTTTAAGTGGAGAGATAGGAAACTGAGCATTGTGCCTGATAACCTCAAGTTATTCAGTGCCATAGGAGGTGAGCAGTTGCTATGGGAGCTTAGGGAAACAAAGGACCATTCTTATATCTGTGTATCAGTCCATTATCTGCTTCTGTAACAAACTACCAGACACTTGGAACTTATAAAGAAAAGAAGTTTACTTAGCTTGCTGTTTTAGAGGCTGAAAGCCCAAGATCAGGTTGCTCCAATGGCTCAGCCTCTGGTGAAGGACTCCTGGGCCATATCACAACACGGCAGATAACTTCACAGTGAGTGTACATGAAAAAGGAGCGATCACACGGGAGAACAGAAGCCAGAGAGAGTCAGAGTCAGGCTCACTCCTTCTGTAACAGAACATCTGTGGGAACTGAATTTGCAAGACCAGCATTCATCCTGTCCAAAAGCAATTCCCCCAGTGACCTATTTACCTCATAATGGTCCCTGCCCTTTAAAGATTCCACCACATCCCAGCACCAGCAAAATGGGGACCATATATCCAGCATATGACCTTTGGGAAACATTCTCAAGCCACAGCAACTTGAAAGCCATGTTTTAAGGCAATGTCTCCCATCAATTTGTGTTTCAAAAAGTCCAGATAAGATTACCATCCTGATGTGTGCTTTTCGTATGCATAGCATAGTTTCTCCATTGACAGATTTCTGTTCCCAAATCATGCAACTGGTAATATATACAGAAATATGTTTTAAACCATGCTGTAGCTACCATTTTATGCTGCATTTTGCTGGAAAGAGGCTACTTCCGCATTTTGAGGGAATGCTTCTGTAAGATGTCGTTTCCAGTTTTTGCTCCCGTGAGTTGCTACATTGATAATAAACGTGTTCGTTTTTAAGCATCTCTGTGAAGTGACTAATAATGGCATCTAAGAAACTAGGGCAGTGTTTCCCAGAGTGTTTTCCCTGTGAACACCTGTTATGAGATGTTCCTTGGGAAAAGAAAAAGTTCCGTGGTCAAATTCTTTGGCTCGTGCTGTGTTTTGTGTCTCCTCTCAAAGAGTCCCAACATGTGTCAGTATATTGAAGACTCTGGGTAAGCACACAGTAAAAACAAAACAAAACAAAACAAAAAAACAACAAAAAAAAGAAAACAAATTTTGTTTAGCTCAACACTTCCTAAAATTGTTGTACTACGAACATTACACTACTACATTTTTATTTTTACAATGACCTAATAAAATGCAGATCTCACCCTAGGAAATTTGAAACTACAGTTGCCTATTACCTTTATTCTATAGAATACTCTTATGGTTTAGATCTAAAATATCCCCCCAAATACTCATGTGTTCAAAGCTGGAAACTGGTCAGAAGAGGCGGGTCACTGGGAGTGTGACCTGCAAGGATGTCTTCTTATCCCTGCCTCCTCTCTTCCCTCGCTGCTTCCTGGCCACCATGGGTTGAGCATCTTTTCTCCATCCTGCATTTCTGCGTTGGAGTCAGCTGAGCATGCATGGACAGAACCCCCCAAAACCATGCGCCAAAACCAACCTCCCCTCCTTCAGTTGCTGGTGTCAAGTGTTTTGCGCCAGCAACAGAAAAGTGACTAATTCAAATACCAAGGAGGGTGGAGAGCAGAATTTAAGTGGATTTGTAGTCTCTGTGTTATGGTACCTAACATAATACACAAGTTTTTGTTTTGACACTCTAGATTTTGTACAAACATTAAAATAACTAATGGATTTGGCATTCATATTCAGTTACTTTTCAAAAGTGACATTTTAAAGTTGCATACTTCATTTCAATTTTTTTAAACTGTTAAGCCCATTTCTTGTCCTTTGGAACATCTTTACTGTATTCTTATTGACTACTTTGCATGTGCAGTGCCCCTTATTAGGAGATGTTTATCCCTTGCCACGGAGGGTTCACTGCCATCAGGGACAGTCTGAGCTGCAGAGATTCAGTCCATTGCCACCGCATTGGGCAAAATGCCTAGAAAGCACTTTGGAGAGTGTGACTGATTGTGAGGACAGTCGGGGAGAGGGCTATTTGAGTTGGGTCTCACAGGATGAGTAGGAGTTGATCCAGTGGCATGAACAATGCATATATCCTAGAGGAAAAAAAGAGAGAAGTTCAGAGGAGTGCGGAAACTTGGAAACAATTGATGACTTTGTACAACTCAATAAGAAGTCTAAATGTTATTCTGTAAACAGCCAGGACCCTCTCTTGAAGAGTTTTGAGGGAGAAATTAGAAGAGTTTCTTTTTTTTTT